>BQNB010017598.1:0-50000 GCA_026074375.1 Tanacetum coccineum
TTCAGGCTTATTTGTTAAGCCAAATAAGTTTATCGTTTGTCCTTTCAAAATAAGCTAGAAAATAAGCTAATAAAATATAAGTTAAACCAAAATAAGCTAAACAAATGTTTTCCTTTCTTTTCTAGTTTGGGCTGAACCAAAATATAAGCCCAATAAGCTCAAATAATCAAATAAGCTCTTCCAAAATCTTATTACAATAAGCCGAATAAAATAAGCTATAGCATACCATTTTTATTATACGAAAATAACCACGATCACAAAACTATGATTTCCTTATATTTCTTTTTCATATATATACCCTTATAAGGTTTATGTAGTTTTAAAATCTTGTTTTCACAAAATAAGTTGTATAACTAGCATGTATGCATCAAGATGATAAGGAAAGTACAAGTTATTTAAAAATTTGAAGACTTACAAAGTTTGAAGGTTTTTAGAAGGAAAGATGAGACTAGAACAACCCAAACGTTGTTTAATTAATACCCGGATGATACAAATGATCAAACCTTCAATGAATCTTCAAGTGTTTTTTATCAAAGATGAAAAATTATGAAAGTGTGTGGGTTTCTTGGGTGGTTCGAACAAAAGAAAGCAAAGGAAAAGAGAGAAAACTAAATTTCTAGTGTGTGTGTTATGAATGAGATAATGGAAGTATAATGGGTTAAATAATACAAGGTTTACTTTTCACACTAAGTGTGTGTTGTGTACAAGAGACAAGGGAAGAGAGGGGACCAATTTGATCTCCCAATCATATTCAAGTTATAATAAATCATGTGATTTCGGCTTGTCTTATTGATTTTGAATTCAAACTTGTTTACCAAGGGTGCATGTGGTGTTTGTTTGGGCCAAACAAGACAAAGGGGGGGACCAAATGATTCTCTTCATTTTATATTTCTAGTGCTTCCCACTTGATTTAATTTCTATGTCTTACATGTATAAGCTCATGTTATATGTAAACCACGATTAACGCAAGTAACGAAACGAATAATGGTATCACCGAAAATTATGAAATTTTAAATATTGCCATAAAATGTAAAAGCGTGGCCATTGCCAAATTACTAAAACGTTAGGCATCCCGGTTCGCTCCCGAAGACGATTCTCAGATAAAAGCAGGAATACTTCCCGGTTACACGTAGATATTAAACGAAACTTCAAAAATTTAAATTGCTAAACGAAAACGGCTAATTTATTGAATGCAAATTCTCAGGGTGTCACATTCTTTCCCCGTTAGAAGAGTTGTGTCCCAAAAGCTCATGACATGGTATCTGCCACTGGTGCAGAATTTGGGAAAAGATAAGGGTACTTCTTTTGCATTTGGTCTTTACGCTCCCAAGTAAACTCAGGACCTCTCCTAGGGTTCCAACGTACCTTAACGATTGGAATATGACTCTGCTTTAGACGCTTGACCTCACGGTCCATGATCTCGATAGGTTCTTCGATGAAGTTTAATTTGTCGTCAACTTGGATTTCGTCCAACGGTATAACGAGGTTTTCATCAGCCATGCATTTCTTCAAATTCAAGACGTGAAACGTACTATGAACTCTGCTTAATTGCTCTGGGAGTTCAAGACGATAGGCAACGGTTCCTACTTTGGCAATGATCTTAAAAGGTCCAATATAACAAGGGTTCGGCTTTCCCCGTTTGCCAAAACGTATCACTACTTTCCAAGGTGATACTTTCAACATGACCTTATCTCCTACTTGAAACTCAAGAGGTTTTCGTCTTACGTCGGCATAGCTCTTTTGACGATCACGGGCGGCTTGAATACGGCTCTTGATTTAAACTATTTTCTCGGTCGTCTCGTGGATGATCTTTAGGCCAGTAAGCTGACTATCTCCAACTTCAGCCTAGCAGATAGGTGATCGACACTTGCGCCCATACAACGCCTCAAACGGAGCAGCCTTAATGCTGGTATGGTAACTTTTGTTATACAAAAATTCTACCAATGGTAAGTGTCTATCCCAACCTTTTCCAAAGTTGAGTACACAAGCACGTAACATGTCCTCCAACCTCTTAATGGTTCTCTCACTCTGACCATCGGTCTCTGGATGGTAAGCTGTACTCATATCCAATTGATTACCTAATGCTTTATTTAGAGACTTCCAAAAATGTGAAGTACATTTCCCATTACGATCACAAATGATCAAAACTGGCACTCCATGCTTTGAGTCTACTTCCTTCAAGTACTGTCTCGTCAACTTTTCTAACGTGTCATCTTCTCGCATAGGCAAGAAATGAGCAGACTTAGTGAGACGATCAACGATTACCCAAATCATATCTTGACCAGTGGCCGTCTTTGGCAACATAGTTACAAGGTCCATTGTTATATTCTCCCATTTCCATTATGGGATCTCTAGTTGAACCAACAAACCAGACGGTTTCTGATACTCTATCTTAACCTTGGCACATGTTAAAGACTTGCTGACATAAGTGGCAATTTCTGCTTTCATGTTGGGCCACCAATACAGCTTCTTAAGGTCTTGGTACATCTTATCTGATCCAGGATGGATGGAATACTTTGACTTATAGGATTCATGCATAATTAAAGCTCTCAAATCACCAAAACATAGAATCCAACTTTGATTGTTCAAACATAATGTTCCGTCGGCACGGGGTTCTAGCTTGTTAATCATGCCATGTAAATCTTCATTGATGACGTTCTCTTCCTTTCTGGTTTCCAATTGAGCACTCAAAATCTGCTTAGGAAGGTTTAACCCTATAGTCATAACTAAGGTTGGAACTCGTAGCGGCTTACTTCTTTCCTTTCGACTCATGGCATTAGCCACCATGTTTGCCTTTCCTGGGTGATATCGAATTTCACAGTCATAATCGCTCAATAACTCTAGCCATCGTCGTTGTCTCATGTTCAACTCCTTCTGATCGAGAATGTGTTGCAAACTCTTGTGATCAGTGAACACAATGCACTTTGTATCGTACAGATAGTGTCTCCACATCTTTAAGGCAAACACTACTGCACCAAGCTCTAGGTCGTGTGCAGTATAGTTCTTCTTATGAACCTTGAGTTGGCAGGATGCATAGGCTTTGACCTTCTCCTTTTGCATCAAAAACGCACCCAACCCTTTATGTGAAGCATCGCAGTATACTACGAAGTTCTCACTTCCCTCAGGTAAGGCCAATATCGGCACACTACACAATTTCTGCTTCAACAACTGAAACGCAGCTTCTACCTTTTCTCCCCAATCAAACTTTACGCTTTTCTAAGTTAATTTTGTCATAGGCCTAGTGATCTTCGAGAAACCTTCGATAAATCGTCGGTAGTAACCGGCCAAACCTAAAAATTGACGAATCTCGGTTGGTGTCTTGGGTTACGCCTAATCCTTGATTGACTCAATCTTATGCCTTCACTATCAATCACGTGACCAAAAAATTGTACATTCGACATCCAAAACTCACACTTCGAAAACTTAGCGTACAATTCCTCCTCCTTCAATAACTTCAAAATCAACCTAAGGTGTCCTTCATGCTCCTTTCTGCTCTTGGAGTAGATCAAAATATCATCGAATGAATACGATCATAAATCTATCTAGATACGGTTTGCACACCTATTCATCAAATCCATGAATAATGTCGGTGTGTTAGTCAAGCCAAACGGCTTTACTTGGAACTCCTAGTGACCATAGCGAGTCCTAAATCATGTCTTAGGAATGTCTTCCTCTCGAACTCTGAGTTGGTGATAACCAGATCTTAGATCGATCTTAGAGTAGACTCTTGACCATTGAAGTTGATCGAACAAGTCATCGATCCTCGAAAGTGGGTATCGGTTCTTCACAGTAAGTTTGTTTAGTTCACGGTAGTTGATACACATCCGAAAAGAACCATCTTTCTTCTTGACAAACAAAACCGGTGCTCCCCAAGGTGAGGAATTGGGTCTTATAAATTCTCTTTCAGAAAGTTCTTGCAACTGAGTGGATAACTCTTGCATTTTGGCTAGTGCTAATCGATATGGGGCTCGTGCTATAGGTGTTGCACCAGGGACTAAGTCGATTTGAAATTCAACTTGTCGAGCTGGTGGCAGTCCAGGCAATTCCTCTAGAAAGACTTCCAAAAATTCTTGTACGGTTGGCACGTCCTCAAGTCGCTTCCCCTTTGACTTATCCTCATCCTTCTTGGATGTAACTTGTGCTAGGTAGACCTGATATCCCTTCTGAATATACTTCTGGGTCCTCGTACACGATATGATGTTCAGCTTACTTCCGCCGTTAAAATTATCACCTCGGATTATCAACACTTTATCTCCTAAGGAATACGGATGACCTTCTCATCACAAATGATCAACGCGTGGTACTTCGCCAACCAATCCATACCAATGATGACGTCGAAACTACCAAGTTCTATGGGCATTAGGTCTATGTCGAATGGATGACCTAATAATCCTAACGTGCAACCTCTAAGAACAACATTTGTTTCTTAAATCCTTCCATCGGCAAGTTCTGTGGCATAACTAGTGTCTAAAGTGGATGGTGTAATATCAAGCAAAGCACTAAAGGTAGACGACACAAAACTTCTATCGGCGTCCGAATCGAATAACATGGAAGCATAACAGTTATTGAGAAGAAACATACATGTGACAACGTTGGAATCAGGGTTTGTTCCTCCTCCACTAATGGCGTAAGCCTTTGCTATAGCCTCGTAACCTCCAGTCTGGTTTCCAGTCTTGTTTCCAACTCTATTTCTTGTCTGGTTTCCATGGTTCTGATTCCTCAACTTAGGACAATCCTTCCTAAAATGTCTCGGTCTTCCACACTCGTAACAAACAATACCCTGATGGTTTCCAACTAGAGCTCTCTGAGTGTTTGGGGAAATAGCCGCCATACAATCCCTAGTCAGGTGTCCAACCTTCATACAATTATTGCACTTTATTGTACATGGCTCTACATGGTGGTATTTGCACTTGTTGCAGAGTGGGTGAGGTCCAACATACCCTCTCTTCTCATTGTTCCTAGCTGTGTAAGCTCTTGCCACATTTTGCCCACTAATATTTTGCCTCTTGAATAGAGGTTGTTGTCCACGGTTATCCCTTGGGTTACTTTCCATCCTTCTCTTATTCTTGGCATTCCATGCAGCATAACCCTGGATCTTCTTGTCCATTAATTGGTTAGCAATGCGTACGGTAACTTGGAATCTAGTTGGGTTTGTAGCAATCACATTTCCTTGAATGTTGTCTGGTAGCCCTCTAATAAACCTCTCCACTCTGTCCTCTTCGTCAGGGACCATTTTAGTACACAAAAAATCAACTCCTGAAACCTTTGTGTGTAAGCAGTTAAGTCATTTCCTTTCACTGTCAAATTCCACAATTCAGTCTCCATCTTCTGAATCTCATTCCTTGGACAATACACCTCAGTCGTCAACTTTATAAGTCCATCCCATTTCATGGCATATGCAGCATCAACACCAATTGTTCTCTTATGGGAGTTCCACCAAGTCAAAGGACTATCTTGCAGTGTGCATGTAGCATATTTCACTTGGTACTTCGGTGGAGAATTACTAATATTGAACACAGTCTCCATTTTCTCGAACCAGCGAGTCAATCCGACAACGCCTTCGGTTCCTGAGAAATTATGTGGCTTACATTTCAAGAAGTCTTGGAATGTGCACTCTCGAGCCACTGGCATGAAATCTCTATAGTTCATGCCATGATTCCCATTTCTATTTCCATTTCCATTTTCTCTATTCCCTCCATTTCCATTTCCTCCGTTACCTCGATTTCCATTTCCTTCGTTACCTCCATTCCCATTTCCTCCGTTACCTCCATTTCTATTTCCTCTATTCCTACCTTCCTGTTCATCCCCATTCTCATTCAGGGGTTCAAGGTTCATTACGGCATCACGAGCCTCCATCTCTCCAGCTACTCGGCGAGTAACCAATTCTTCAACCTCCTTATGGGTCATGGACGCTCCGGATCGGGTGTTAGGCATCTTCCTACAACATAACAACGTAACACTCGATGAGATTTCTAGGTGATGCGAGATCACTAATGGTGTTAAATAAAATTTACGGTTAATTCACATAGAAAATACATGATCGAAATATATTTATAGAAACCCCATAATGCATGACGCAAAAGCATAAGTAAATTAAATCATGACATCATTTCTTAGATCAAATGCAATTTCTTTATCATCACAACATAAAGTGATACATCCACATTTCGTTTCAAATCAGAAAAATACGAGTTTCTAACACTACGGTCATCACTAAACGCTACTGCTCAATACTGCAACACTAATGAACATATCTAAGGACGGTAGCCCATGTGCTTCCTAGCACACGCCTCAAATCTGGCAACTCTCACTCGATCATAAAATCAAAACCGTCATATCTGCCTCAGCTCTCTCTGCATACGTGGCATGCCACACTGGAGTCGGTCAACTCTTTGACTCTCAACACTCGTTGTGCCTCTGAGCCTCATGTTATCCCTCTCCAACACAACAATCCTCTCAGTCAAAGCAGTGACTGCTGACTCAACCCTAACAATCCTATGTCCCTGCTTATAACAACCCGCAATTTTCATAAATGTAAATATCCATCTATTAAGTTAGATGATGTACAATCTATCAATTATATATGAACTCACATTTTTCAGAGAAATTTTTCCCTTTTATTACATTACTTACTTTGCCAATATCTCGATGTACAACATTTCTTCCATAACTAAAGTTAACGGGCTCAGGCAACCTACATATGGCAATCCTATCTTCATATATGTCAAGCAATCATCATAATATATCAAGTCAATATCATAATATCATTTTTACAAAGTACATTATTCCTATAATGTACCATTCGCAACGTTATATCAAAACGGGCTTTAAACCGTTATCGTATGCCTCTAACCTAATTTCTTCACCGTTACTTTATGTACTCAAGCTACTAAACTCAATTTACATAATGTATCCCCCCCCCCACTAATCATTCTATTCATATGCTTTCATATTCTTTTTACACTTCAAATCCCCCCAACCCTAATTCAAAACCCTTAAACCCTAAAAACGAGCTTGTTTCTGAACCATGACCCGTTTCTTTCATTTTTATCCCATTGTAAAACCCAAACCAACACTAATTAAGTTATTATAACTTAATTTAAAACATTCTCAATATATTCCTTATTCATTTCATCAATGTACATTCAGCTAGATGCAAAAAAATTCTAAGAAAAACCCTAATTTTGCCTAATTTGAACTTTGACCATATTTCATTTTCTACCCCATTTTAACACAATGCACTATCAACTTTTGTTTTATAATCCTTAATATAAGTCATAGGATCAGTAAACCTATCATCTATTAATCAAATGTATACGAAATCCAAGCTTAGAAAACCCTAGTAAACCCTAACGAGCCTTAAATGAGCCCGCGGCCTAACTTACTCATTTTTTGACCCGTTTTAACCCAAACCACTTGCTAATTTCCAATGATAATCCTTAATACCAACCATGAGATCATGTATCTATCATCACTTAAGAAATGTGTGCGAAATATAAGCAAAAAACCACAATTCGAGCCCTAGATAACCCGAACTAACCCGCGACCCCCTTTTTGCAAATTTGACCCATTTTAAACCCTTTCTCTTACAAATAACTCATGCACATGCAACCCTAAGCAGCTTATACACCTGCTAACACATATATCTTGCCTCCCTTGGTCTCCAAGGAGGCCACATCACTCTTTTGAGTCAAAAACAGCCGCGGCAGTCACCATGGAGGTTCCACATCCTATCTACAACATATAGCCTTTACATCTCACCCTATAGCTCGTCCATACATCAGCTACTGGACCCTCCAAGTGTCTCACATCAGATTATCAAAGGTTACTTCAGCCCTCTGGTCTCATTCGACTATAAATAGGAGCATAGAACCCTCATTTCTACTCATCCCCCACTCTCTTATCTATAACCCATATAAGGCAGCAATAATTTTCTCTAATAAGTGCTAAGAATATCTAAGAATAAGAAACAAGTGAATCTTTGAAGAATTGAAGCACTGGAGTCGTTATTCTAGGCGTACGAAGCTAAAAGCCCCGATTCTGACCTGTTTCTAAGCTATAAGCTCAATACCAGGTTCTCTAAGCTTATATTCTATATTCATACCTTTATAATGTTCATATGATCATGCTAAAATTATATTATTAAGCTTATGAACTCAAAAAACTATGTGTTTTACCTTTTTGATCAAAACCGTCACCCGAAACCCTGATTTCATGTTTTTGCTTTAATCTTTAAGCTATGCTTGTAAATATTGTTATAATATAATTCCAATAAGCTTAACTTAATTAAATAAGGGCTTTGATATAAGTCATGAAAGTATTTGAGCTTAAAACCCCGCGCGTCTTCATTTTAATACTTAATATGAACCCAGTTTTGCTTCTCGCTTAACGAATCAATAATTTACTTGCGTTGTGGTAAATCTTCTATTTTAGTTTATTATAACTTATAAATGTCTATTGAAATGTTAAATAGCTTGCATGGTTATTTGACATGTTTTGTAAAATTACATGCAAAGGGTTTATATGTAACTTTCATATACTTTTTAACTAAAGGACTAATGTTTCATTTTATCAAGTTATAACTACAAGGGTTATTATGTCACTTTTTAAAAGTACAAGGTTTTACTTGGATATCTTTTTAACTTGAGGGCCCAATGTCGTAAGTGCAACTCCTAGGGTATATTCTGCACTTTTCAAACTAGGGTTTTAAATGTAACATTTTGAAAGACGTATAAAAAACATATTCAAATCATTACAAGACATAACTTTAATAACGCTTGAAGTTGCTTAACATTCCAATATTAATAAGAAGCTTAAAAATGGCTTATGTTATAACTATTATATCATTCATCATCGATGTGCTTTTCAAAAAATCAATATCCCGGATTTTCTTATCTACCACAATACTAGGAGCTTCATATTAAGGAGTTCATCTTGGTATTACGTTCTGATGAGTTGTTGGGTTTACGATTTAAACTGTCCTAGCTCCTTAAACGTTTATGATATGACTTCTGATTATGATGGCCCGAACGGTGTTATGTTAATTTTATTCAAAACCGACATCGATGTAAAATCCTTACATATTAATCAACTAGATCTTGACATTTATTACCCCAGGTTGCCCGTGATTGAAGCCGTTACTATTCATTTCATATACATTGCTATCAATTTCCCTATAACCGTTCAGGTAAGTTCATAGCCTCGCATTTCAATCTTTTTATAAACCCGCGAGGGGGATACATGCTATAAACATGAATGCAATTATTTCTGTATGCTATTTCAATTTACTAGTGCCTAAGTAATGCTTTGCCTTTAAGTCCCCATAATCATGTAACAGTTAATTATCTCTGTAGTAGCAGCTGATGGTGTGTATTGATTATTTGGGCTGGACTCCCGTTGTTGTACCCAATACGTGTAACCAATTCGCACACATTAGAATCACGGCGGTATTTGGCAAAGGTACGCATTTTATTATTTTAATTTCAACATTTTTTACTTACATATTTTCATTAATTAATCAAACACTGGGCTATAAACGTATCACCATACCCTAAGGCTTCGGATTCATGAGCTAATGGCAATAATAAATATGTTTTCAATAATGGGTGTATATCAACGTAGCCCAATATCGTATTTGCCATTCAAATAATTATTACTTATTACTTTGGATTTCACTCAATCCTTTGTGTTGACTTTTTAGATGCTTTTTTCTCAGGTAACTAATGGCACGGAGTTGGACGAGGACATGACGATGGGAAAAACCGTTATCATTCAAAACTTTAATGTATGATTTGGGAAACCTTAATTGTAAAAACTTGAAGAAATAAGAATGATAACTTATTTCAAACGGACGCTTTTGATTCTGTTTTCTTTGAATTATGACTGTTGTTACCCTTGAAGTAATACCCCAGATTAGCTTCCGCTGCTATATGTAAAAATGGGGGTGTTACAAATTTGGTATCAAGAGCCAACGTTATAGAGAACAAGGTTAAAACCTTAACTATAACTACTTTTCTTTTTCCATCCAAGAAAGTCCTCCGTGCCGCTATATCTCCCGGAATGGTATGTAAAGTTACATAACTATTATATTACTAAATAAATAACTTATGTTATTTACAGCTGGGTTGTTAAGCAGAACGATGTCTTCCCCCGACCATCCACTGCCAATTTGGAGGATGCCTTTTCTTATAATTTCCTAAACTTATGTTCCCCGGCTTCTCCGGATTATGTCCGGCCTCTCTCAGGAAAACTTTCTTTAGTGCTTCAAATCATTTGGAATAGTCCCGCCTGCTTCACGACCCTTTGTTATTTCCCATGATCCTTACTGGAGTTATACAAAGCTTTCTATAATGAAAAATCACAAATCCGCTCCAATTATCTTACCTCCTAAAACCTCAGAAATTCTTTCTTCAGAAGACTTCTGTTCACCACAAAATCCTCTGTCTTCACCCCGTTCCATCCTTAAAATTCCCTACCTCAAGTCTTTGAGATAGGCGAAAGCTCTCGAAAGACAAGTATAGAGCGTCATGAGGAGCAAATCAAAGAAATTTTGAATCAATTAGGAGAACTCTCTCTCGATCATATTGAGCATATGGAAGATAAAGTCAAAGGTCTCGGAAAAGGACGGGTAATCATCCAACAAGATTTTGATATTTTAGAAGCTGAACTTCAACAAGCTCGTGCCCAAATTACCAAACTTCAAAGGAAACAAATGTGTAACAACCATAAGATTTCTCTAGCCCGCTTCATGATTACTGAACTAGGAGACATTATCAACGACATGCAGATTCGTCACCAAGCGGATATAGAAAATCTCTAAGACTCGATCATCGAACTCAAGAATCATATGGAATGATCATCCAACTTCTAGTTTAAATTCTAGTTTTAGCTTTTAACCTAGCCACGGGATGTGTGGTATAAATAAAAACACTTGTCAAATCTTGACTATGTATAGTACTAAGGCAAGTTGTTCTTAATATAAAGGCAATCCCGTTATCTACCTTGTTGTTTCTTAAATACCGCTTTATTCATTTCATCATTCATCATTCATTCATCTATCATATACATCATTTTCATCTTCATCACCCTTATAGCAATGCTTATTCTTGAACTTTAAGCATTTTAAAGAAAAATAAGCATTACTTGTGATATCATTCTTATGTGTTGTCTTTTGTTGATAGAATGCCTTCTAAAAGGACGTCAACATCTGAAGCATCGGCCATGACTCAAGCTGCCATTAGAAAATTAGTTGCTGACAGTGTCACTGCGGCTCTAGAAGCACAAGCTGCAACTATGGCAAATGCTAGTAATCCCAACAGGAACACTAATCCTACTGGAACTCCTGTAGTAAAAACGGGAAACTATAAAGAGTTCATCAGCTGTCAACCTTTTTACTTTAATGGTACGGAAAGAGCAGTAGGCCTTATTTGCTGGTTTGAACGAACCGAATCAGTATTCTCTCGTAGCAGATGTGCTGAAGAAAACAAAGTAACATTAGCTACTAGTACCTATGACTGGACTGATGCCTTGTCCATCGGTGGAATGATATATGCCAGCCTATGGTGAGAGCAAGCCAATTAAATCACCTGGACTGTGTTAAAAGGATTCTGACGAACAAGTTATTGTCCATAGAATGAAATCAGAAAAATGAAGAGCACTTTCCAAAATCTATATGTAAAAGGAAATGATCATAAACCTTATGTTAGAGATTCCAAGAATTAACAATCCTATGCCCGAACATGGTGCCAAACACCGAGAAACTCTTGGAAGCTTTCATCGGGGGACTACCTCGAAGCATTGAAGGAAATGTTACTGCCTCTAAACCTCAAACTTTGGAGGAAGCCATTAACATAGCCCAAAGGTTAATGGATCAAGTAACCAAGCATACTCTAGTGCAAGTATCAAATGACAACAAAGAATGTTAAACGGACAGAAGAACTTTAACAACAACTCCCGCAGCAACAACAACTACCATAACACCAACACCAACAATCGCTACAATAATCATCAACTACAATAAAACCGAAGGCAAGAAGCTGTTAGAGCTTATGCTGTTACTCCATCTGGAAACAATAGGTATGCCGGAGACCTCCCATTATGCAAGAGATGCAATCTCCATCACACCGGACCTTGTACTGGTAAATGTAATATTTGCAACAAGGTAGGCCATTTGACCAAGAACTGCCGAAACAAGAAGCCAGCCACTGGAAGTAATCAACTACCAGTGACAATTGTATGTCATGCCTGTGGAGAAAAAGGGCATTATACAAATCAGTGCCGAAAGACCAACATCAATGCCCAGGGAAGAGCCTACATGTTAAGAGATAAAAATGCTCATCAAGACCCGAACGTGGTTACGGTATGTTTCTCTAAATCTGCATTTAGCCAAAGTATTGTTTGACTCTGGTGCTGATAAAAGCTTTATATCCATATCTCTTGCCTCTAAACTAAATAGTCCGTCTATTATAATAGATACCTTTTATGATATCAAAATGGCTGATGGAAACTTAGTAAGCACAAACACTGTTATCAAAGGCTGCACTCTAACTTTGTTAGATCAACCTTTCGAAATCGATCTCATGCCAATTAAACTTGGTAGTTTCAACGTTGTCATTGGTATGGACTGGTTGTAAGTATATAATGCCAAAATTCTATGTGGACGTGAAAGTAGTTTCACAGTCCTATCATATGGGTGAAACTCACATCTTCGGGTGGATCAAAGTAAAACTCGCTAAATCTATATCCGGTATAAAAAACGAAAGGTGTATATCCCGAGATTGTCAAGTTTTCATGATCCAAGTAATGGAAAAGAAATCAGACGAGAAAAGACTAGAAGATATTCCCGTAGTCAAAGAATTTTCAGATGTTTTTCCTGAAGATCTACCTGGTCTTCCTCCGTTCGCAAGTAGAATTTCCAAAGTCGATATTAATCCCCAGTGCAGCGCCTGTAGCCCGAACTCCTTATTAGATTGACTCCCTTCAGAAATGCATGAGTTTTCTAACCAGCTTCCATGAACTGCAGACCGATGTTTTCATTTCACAGTACGTCGCTTGGGGAGCTCTGTTATTATTTTATTAAGAAATAGACGGTTCTTTAGAATGGTGCATCGAGTACCGAGAGTTGAATAAATTACCATTAAGTTGGGTGAGCCTGTAGAAACGAAAAATCGTAACCGAACCGAAAACCGAAAAAACAAACCGAAAAACCGACGATTACTAGAAACCGATGGCTCGGTTTTTTATTTAAATATACCAAAAATTTTCGATTCGGTTGGGTTTGGTTCAAAATCCGGACCGTATAATACGAATCCTACACGGTTAATCCCCGTTTTTTTATTTTAGTGTTAGGTTTTTTATTTTTATATTGTTATTTTTAATATATATGTTTATGGATAGTTTTTGGTGATGGTTGATTGTTTTATTTTTTTTTTTTAGAGGTTGGTGGTTTATTTTGGTTTGTGTGGCGTGGGTTTTCGTGACAATATATTGGTACTATGACAAGATACGTCGTGGCGGTTGTGGCATGGATTGGGGGTCAGCTATGGGTGTGGGTGTGTTGGGTGTTTGGGGGGTTTAGTTGTGGTGGCACTGTGGGTTTTTGATTTTAGGTTTTTTAATAGGGGCGTAGGTTTTTATTGGGGTGGTGTGTTTGGTGATTTTAGGATTTGGGTTTATACTTTGTTGGAATTTTTTATTGATTAATATTTCTAATTCAATTCTTTCAACAATACAACAATATATAACCAAATTATATCAATTTATTCCAACAATAAAAACACTCAATACTAATATACTTCATAACTCAAAAAAAAACAACCACAAAACAAAAAAAAAAACACTAACAAAAAACACAAAAACACAAAAAAAAAAAAAAAACAAACACCACAAAAAAAAAATAACCAAATAACAAAAAAAAAAAGAAAAAAAAAAACAAAAAAACAAAAAAAAAAAACAAAAAAAAAACAAAAAAAAAAAAAAAAAAAAAAACACACGGAACCAAGATAGAACCCCGACAAACAACACAAAAAAAAAAAAAAAAAAAAAAAACAGAAAAAAAAAAAAAACACGGAAACAGAAAAAAAACAAAAAACAAAAAAAAAACCAACCTCAGCAAAAATTACGCACGCAAAAAAGCGAATAGTCAGAAAGACACCCAAAACGAATAAAAAAAAAACCAAAAAAACAGGTTTGAACCGAAAAACGAAAATCCAAAACCGCAAAAACTGAGAAACCGAAAAAAAACCGAACCACATTAACGAGCGTTTCGGTTTTGGTTTTATTAAAAACGATTATTCGGTTCGGTTTCGTTTTAGCCAAAAACCGACCCAAAACGAACCGTGCACACCCAACTTACTTTAAAGAATTGTTACCCATTAACCATGGATCGATGATTTATTCGATCAACTTCAAGGTTAAGCTTTTTACTCAAAAAGATTAGATCTGGTTATTCATCAAACTAATGGTTTAGAGGACGAGATATTTTAAGGATGCTTTCAGAACAAGATACGGCATTTTGAAATTTAGGTCATGCCATTTGGTTTAACAAACGCACCTGCTGTGTTCATGGATCTCATGAACCGTGTGTGTAAACCATATTTGGATAAATTCGTAATAGTATTTATCAATAATATTCTTATCTATTCTCATAACAAAGAAGAACACGCAAATCATCTGAGAATAATCTTGGAATTACTCCAAAAAGAGAAATTGTATGCCAAGTTCTCTAAATGTGATTTCTGGATTCGTATCGTGCAATTTCTTGGACATCTCATTGATAGTCAAGGACTTCATGTTGACCCTGCCAAGATTGAAGCTGTTAAGAACTGGACATCTTCCACTACACCCACAGAAGTGCGTCAATTTTTAGGACTCGTCGGCTATTTACCGAAGATTTATCGAAGTTTTCAAAATTGCAAAGCCTTTGATAAATTAACCCAGAAAAAAAGAATTGTATCTCGGGGCGAAAGAACAAGGAAGCGTGCTTTTCCAACTCCTTAAACAAAAACTCTGTGAAGCACCAATCTTAGCATTACCAGAAGGAAACGATGACTTTGTCGTTTACTGTGATGCTTCTCTTCAAGGTCTAGGAGCTGTATTAATGCAAAGAGAAAAAGTCATTGCATATGCATCTCGACAACTCAAACCTCACGAAGAAAACTATACCACTCATGATCTTGAATTAGGAGCAGTGGTATTTGCTCTTAAAATCTGGAGACACTATCTATACGGTACAAAGTGTACAGTTTTCACTGATCACAAAAGCCTTCAACACATTCTTCGTCAAAAAGAATTGAATATGAGGCAACGCCGATGGTTAGAACTACTCGCAGATTATGATTGTGAGATTTGCTATCATCCTGGAAAGGCAAATGTTATGGCAGATGCCTTAAGCCGGAAGAAACAAATCAAACCACTCCGAGTTAGAGCATTGATCTAACCGTTTCATCTCAAAATCACCATTCTCTAATTCTCGAAGCTCCAAATTGAAGCCCTCAGAAGATGAAAAATGTCAAAACCGAAAACCTACGAGGAATGGACAAATCATTTGAAATACGTCCTGACGGAACTCGTTGTATCAAAAATCGAAGTTGGTTACCACTTTTTGGCGGTTTAAGAGACTTGATCATGCATGAGTCTCATAAATCGAAATATTCTATTCACCCGGGTTCTGATAAAATGTACCATGATCTAAAGAAACTCTATTGGTGGCCTAACATGAAGGCAATCATAACGGAATATGTTGGCAAATATTTAACACGTTCTAGAGTTAAAGCGGAATGCCAAAAGCCATCTGGTTTACTGGTTCACAATCTGACAAAAACCGGAAATTCCTATGTGGAAATAGGAAAGAATAACAATGGATTTTGTTACAAAGCTACCCAAAACCGCAAATAGACATGACACCATCTGGGTCATTGTCGATCGTCTTACTAAATCTGCACATTTCATACCCACTCAGATGGACTGATAAGTATGGAAACTCCAGATACAAGGTTTTTACATCAAAGAAATTAGTCTCTCGACATGGCGTGCCAATCTCCATCATCTCGGATCATGACAGTCATTTCACATCCAGATTCTGGCAATCATTGCAAAATGCTTTGGGTACTAAATTAGACATGAGTACAACATATCATCCTGAAACTGATGGATAAAGTGAAAGAACCATCCAAACACTCGAAGACATGCTTCGGAGCTTGTGTTATAGATTTCGGGAAAGGATGGGATAAACACTTACCATTGATAGAATTTTCCTACAATAATAGTTATCATGCCAGTATTAAGGCAACACCATTCGAAGCACTTTATGGTCGAAAGTGCAGATAACCTGTTTGTTGGGCTGAAGTTGAGATGTTCAACTCACAGGACCAGAAATAATTCATGAAACCACTAAAAAGATCATGCAAATTCATCAATGCTTGCAAGCTGCAAGAGATCGGCAAAGAAGTTACGCCAATATAAGGCGAAAGCCTTTAGAATTTCAAGTTTGCAATCGCGTTATGTTAAAAGTATCAGCTCATAAAGGTATCTTTAGATTCGGAAAACAAGGAAAGCTTAATCCCTGATACATTGGACCATTCAAAATCCTTGAACGGATTGGCCCAGTGGCATACAAACTAGAGCTTCCTGAAGAGCTTAGTAATGTCCACAATACTTTCCACATTTCTAATCTCAAGAAATGCTTATCCGATGAATCTCTCATCATTCCAATGAAAGAACTTCAACTCGACGACAAACTCAACTTTGTAGAAGAACCAGTGGAAATTATGGATCGTGAAATCAAGCAACTAAAACGAAGTCGCATTCCTATAGTCAAAGTGCGATGGAACTCTAAAAGAGGACCAGAATTTACATGGGAACGCGAAGATGAAATTCGTGCCAAATATCCTCATCTATTTTCAAACATCACTTCATCATCCAATTAAATCTCGGGACGAGATTTCTGTAAGGATGGGGGACTATAACAACCCGCAAATTTTCATCAATGTAAATATCCATCTATTAAGTTAGATGCAATGTACTATCTATCTATTATATATGAACCACCTTTTTCAGGGAAATTTTTCGCTTTATTACATTACTTACCTTACCAATATCTCAATATGCAACGCAACTTGCATAACTAAAGTTAACGAGCTCACGCAACCTACCTATGGCAATCCTATCTTCATATATGTCAAGCAAACATCATAACATGTCAAGTCAATATCTTAATATCATTTTTACAAAGTACATTACTCATATAATGTACCATTTGCAACGTTATATCCAGACAGGCCTTAAACCGTTATCGTATACCTCTAAAACCCTAATTCCATGTAAAGTTAACATCTAAAGTGAATGTACAAGCTACTAAAGCATATGTACAAGTAATATAACATCTCAATTGAAATATAAACTCCCTCCAAATTCAAAGGATACAAGTCTATAAAAGCTCAATTTACACACAGTCATAAAAGCATGACATCCAATAGCCGTTTTACCTCCGTTTTTATTCTAGTTTCTTCACCACCACTTTTGTACAAGCTACTACACTCAATATACAATATGTAAACCCTAATTATTCTACTCATAAGCTCTCACACACATTTTTACACTCAAAATCCTAATTCAAAACCCTAAACCCTAAAACTGAGCTAGTTTTTAAACCATGATCCGTTTCTTGATTTTTATCTATTGTAAACCCAAACCATTACTCAAATAAGTTGTAAGTATATAATTTACAACATTATCAATCATATTGAGATCATCATTTCATTCATTTTAACATCACTATATGCAAATCAAATACGGGAAGAGTTTGAGTACTTATTTGAAAAAACCAAGAAAACCCTAATTGTGCCCTAATTGGAACTTTTGACCTTTACTCGTTTCACCCAAATTAACTCAAACAAAACCTATCAATTCTGTTATTAAATCCTTTACAAGTCTTGTGAACATATATCTATCATTACAAATCATATGACAGAATTACATCTAAGAAAACCCTAATTGAGCCCTAAAAGTACCCAAAACCCAAACCGTGCAATTTGACCCATTTAAAGTTTTTCCATGCAACCAAGCACCGCAATGACAAGTACCCCTCTCTTCCTAACGCTTAAAATACACCTCTCCTAAATATATTCTTCATTTATAGTACAAAAATTGGCCACATGGTCTCTTTTCTTTCTTTCTTTAGCCGCGACATCAAAAGGGCAAGCCAACACCTCAAGCTACTTTCCATGAGCTATACAACTCTATCTCATAGCCTCTCCACATCATCTTACAGACATCATAAACATGCCCTTACCTTGATCACAACCTACCTTTTGGCCTCACAAGCTCATTAGAGTATAAATAAGCCATAAACTCTTACATTTGAATAACATCACCACGTTCATCCTACTATAACCCTTAATATAAGAAATACTTATGCTCAAATAAGATCGTAAAGAGTCATAATAAGGTCTCACTAACAGAAGTGAAGCAAAAGAAATCAAGAACTCCTCCCTTGAGTCGACTTCTACGCTTGAAACGCCACTAAACGTCCCAATTTTCAACCGCGTATATCAAGCAATAAACTCAAACACAAGTTTCTATTATACATCAACACCTGCTCCAAACACTCTTATAATGTTCCTTTATGATTCTAAATATACACTTGTATAACGATTTATAACATACATCCTACTCAAGTTTCCCTTTATGCTCACAAAACCGTAACACCTAAAACCCAAATTTCATGTTTTTCTTTAATCTTATAAGCTACACAACATGTATCACTAATGTTATAAACAATTCTATAAGCTTAACAAAAGTTAACAATTAGTTACTTTATCATGCCTTGCGAAAGAATATTAAACATAAAAACCACGCACGTTTTCAAATTAAACCCCTAAATTTGACCCATTTAGCTTCCTAGTTAACGAATCCGTTATTTTAAACTTTTGTTATTTTAAACATCATATTTTAGATTATTCAATAAGATATAACCTGAAAATAATCTTTTTGAAATGTTAAAATAAGCTTGTGCAATGCATTTCGCTACTTGTTTTTGATAAATATTATCCTTCCATGGGATATATCGTAATAACTGAAACTTATAACTAAAGGACTGAAAATGTCATTTTTATCAAATGTTATACACTAAGGTGGATATTATGTCACTTTCCAAAAGTGCAAGGAAATATCTTTGTCCATCTATTAAACTAGAAGGACCAAACTCATAAAGTACGAAACTCCAAGGTAAAGTTTTTTGCCACTATTTCATACTCAGATGGTCTAAAATGTTCATTTTGTAAAAAGTATAAAAATGTATTCACACATAAAGACATAACTTAAACTTAACCTCTTGCGTGCTTAACATTTCCAAGAAATGAGATAAAACGCTTAAATCGCTTAAGTTATAAACCATTAATCAAATCATTATCGATGTGCTTCAAAAAATCAATACCGATCTATTCTACCACAATACTTAGGGAAAGCTGTCATATTAAGAGATGTCATCGTGGTATTACGTTCTGACTGAGTTGTTGGTTTACTGATTTAAATGCCCTAGCTCTTTAAACGTTTACTTAATATGACATTCTGAATTATGATGCCTATAATGTGTATGATAATCTTTATAAATCAACATCGATATACAAAAGTTATATATCCAACCAAACTAAGACTTGACATATTACCCCAGGTTGCGTGTGACGAAGCCGTTACTTTCATCCCATATACCTTTGCTATCACTCAGATTTCCCTATACTGTTAAGGTGAGTTCATAGCCTCGCATTTCAATCTCTTAAAACCGTTTTAATCAACCCACGAGGAGGATAAATTTCTATAATCCCATGCGAATATAAAAACTGTTTTCTAGTATTCTATTCCCGATTATTATTGCCTAAGTAACTATATGCCTTTAAGTCCAAATACATCATGAACCGTTAATTACTCTCGGAGTAGCACGAATGATCTGACATAGGTTCTATTTAGATGAGGACTCCCCGTAGGACGTAAAACCCAGTCATACCGGTAACCAATTGCACATCATTAGAATATAACTGCGGGTATTTTGGCAAAGGCACCCGTTGGGGCTATAACGTATCAAACATATCCCAAGGCTTCGGATTCATGAGCTAATGGCAATAATATTTGTTTTATAACGGGTGTATAACAACGTAACCCAATATCGAATTTGCATTCAAATTATTTAACTTAAACCTATGAATATCACTCAACCTTTGTGTTGACTTTTTAGCATGTTTTATCTCAGGTAACTAAGCAACCTATGGCACGGAGTGGCGAGGACTTGAAGATGGAAAAACCGTTATCATTCAAACTTTGTATTTTAGATTTTGGGACCTCTCGTTTGTAAAAACTCTAAAGAAATAATGAATGATAACTAAATTTTCAAAAACGACTCTTTTTGATTCATTTTCTATGATTATGACTGTTGTACCTTGAAGTAATACCCCAGATTAGCTTCCGCTGCTATATATGAGGGTGTTACATGCCATGCTTAAGTAACCTAATAAAAGCCAGATTTTGGTCGCCTCGATGTGGACTTAATTTTGATGACATTTGATATTTTGAAAATGACTAGGAACTAATTATTACGTTTTAACCGTTACGCTTTATTTTTGGAATTAATAAGTATCGAAATAAAGTCTTAAAGAGCCTTCGGGTATATGACTTAAATAAAATCTTGAGATACAAAATTAGGAATAAGGGAGTAAAAGTAATACACAATTAGCTTTTATGAGTAGTGTTAGCATCATAACTTGTATTTTACAATAATCTTATTTTAAGCTTGGCTTGGAGAAGTGAAAGTCGGGGACGATGAATTTATCCATTTGGAAACTTTTTGTGCTTTTTGTTCCGTGATCCTCAAAGTTATCAATTAATAATGAAAGCAATACATTATGTCACACATGAATAAGTTGTAAGTTGTAAATTAAGAAAATCATAAAAATGAAAAACTTTGAAAAATGGGAAAACGGGGTGTTTTAAAACTTGTGATTTCTTATCTCTCCCCACAAAATACTTTGCTACTTTTCAAAGGATTAGTTTGGGGAAGTTCTAGAATATTTGGTTTTAGAGCATATAATATTGCGTGAGGACACGGTAATCAAAAATCAGACTCATTATTAATTTGTAACTTTTGTTCGTCCTCGATAATCTAAAAATATATTCTTGTTTTTTAAATTTTTTGCCACTTAGGTTAATATATTAGAATAAAAACGAAGTAAATAAATAAAGTTTTGAAATCACAGATGTGTCCTGATTGATAAAGCAGATCCGACTCGAGATTGATAACATTACTTGCGCATTTATAACCAATCCAGTAAATATGTGAGGATTTTGAGCTTGTATATAGCATACGTATTTTATGCTTGATTCCTTTGATTATGAGTGTGCCGGTGATTTATTGATTCTAGAACTTGTGCTTGAAATCATTACAAGACCGCAGTGAGATCACCGCTCGCGTGATATAGGTATTTTTAAGTGATATAGAGGCAACTTAGGATTTAACCCAAATAGCCATTCCATTTATTATTTATTCTCTTAGCTGGTTTCAATGATCAGCTAACCACCCAAATTAAAACCCTTATGTTAGCACTCATCTTTAGTGCTAGATACCCCTAGTTTAACCTCTGAGTCATTCTATTTATTTTTTCTTATCCAGAAAAAATACAAAAATATATAAACTTTAGCCTAGCCTTACCCTATATCGAAAGTCTATGGTTGATTGCTAGTTGCTCCATATGATTGGTTGATTTTTGCTTATAGTTTGTTCGCACTTTGTTATAAGTGTTGTGCCATTTTGACGAAGATGAAGAGGCGCCGCTTCATGTTTTGAATTTTTTGTGGTGTATCATTATCTCAAGTGTGGAGGAATTGTTAGTTGTTTGAATGAGGGTGGATTGAAAAAGAAAAAAGAAAAAATAATAAAAATAAGAAAAAAAAGAAGTGATAAAAAAAATGAAAAAAATGAAAAAAAATGTGAAAAAAAAGAAATAAAAAAAGTCAAAAAAAAGAAGAAGTATGAATAAGTGTTGTTTGTTAGATAGAGGTAGGTTTGTTCGATAACCTCGCGGATTTGTAGATTGTCGTAACTAGCAACATGGGTTTCTTGGACTTGTCGACATGTATATTATAAAACCATTTCCAGTACATTTTACTCATGCCTTATCCACACCCTTATTAACCCTTAGCCTAACGTTACAACCCAAATAAAAGTCATCTTTTGATAATTATACCTTGTGCTTACGCCTTGTCGGTGCAGTTTTGTTTCTTGTACAAGCCTATGGTAACTTAATGAATCTTGTCTGAGCAATTGAGTGTGATTTCCTTTTTACCCTCTATTACATCATATATGAGTGTTTGAGTGAATTATACTTTTCCTTATTCGTGAGGTGCTTAGTCATGTTATTACAGCTTGAGAATCACTGGGTATTGTCAAACATCTTTGTTTTAACATATTAAAAATCCAAAAATATTTTTCATAATTCTAATTTTGTTTTGTAAAGCTTATTTCTTTTCCTTATTTTGCTTGAGGACAAGCAAACCCTTAAGTGTGGGGGGTTGCTTGCGCCTTTTGCACTTATTTATTAGAAAAACAAAAAATATTTTTGATAATTTCACACTTAACAAAAAAAATTTCAGAAAAAATTAAAAAAATATCAAAATTTAAAAATATATATATAAAAAAAATCTTGTCTTGTCATATAGGAACCTTGTTTATAAATTCCTTTTCTTAGATTTGCTTGAGGGCAAGCAAAGTTTTAAGTGTGAGGGGATTTGATAGCGCTCAAATTATACATATTTCTAAACGCGTTATCTGTGATTTTATGTATATAAATTGGTTACTAGTAAGAACTTTCGGTACTTAATCGAGTATATTTGCTATTGTAGGTTCTATGTACGTGTCGTGAAAGAAAACAGAAGAATACACGAAGATTTGAAGCTTAAACGAAGAAATAACTCAAGTTGAATGCTTCCTGACACATGTTCACTGTTTTGGTCATAACTCGGTCATACGAACTCCGTTTGACACGATTCTGGCGGCCACACGAAAAGAATTCAATTATCTACAACTTTGAAAAAGGCCAAGTGCTGAAAAAAAAATGCCCCCCCCCCAAGTACCCGCGAGTATCAATAAGTGTGCGTAACTTATCTGCCAGATAAAAATGCTCTTAAATACCTTGAGCCATTACATTGCAACCTATCATCTACCCATTCTAGACCTTCTATTGCACGAAAAGCACCCTGTCTTCTTGAGCTAAAATATTAGCCCCAATCCCTCATATCACACACGACAATCCTCTCAATCCCTCTCATAAAGAGAATATGTTAGGAACTAGTTTTGGGAATATTGGTTGAACTGCTCCAAGTACTTCTCAAACCCAAGGATTTGATCCATCCAAAGAAGCATTCATTGAAGTGCTTTTTCAAATCTTAAAATCGATTATGACAGAAGTTTTTATAGTTTTTCAGTTTTACTTTGAATAAATAAAGAGTTCTTGGGAAATATCATGTGAAATCACATAATATTTTCTCTTGGAATTCGGTATAAATCTTGTTTATCCTTTGAATATTATCTTTGCTGAATTCATGATGAATGTTATGTGTGTTGTTACTTGTTTGATTAATGGAGTAGTCGTCTACTGTTTGTTTAAAAGCTTTATGAGATTATGATATAGTTTTTGATTATTAATGATAATCGTTCATTTTATAAGCTTTATGCTTGATATGTTATTATTCGGATTATTGTCTATCCTTTGGTTGATCATCTCAGTCGATATAGGTCAAAAGGCTTGATTGTGTGTATGATTTTGAGTCGCGAATCAATACCTAGACTAGTGAAGAATAGTCTATGTAAATTGTCTTTACAAAATAAAATCATACATAAAAAGAATAACTAAATAAAAGCAAGAAATAAAAACAATGTTGCGAGAGAAAAAAATCTTCATGTACATAGGAAGCAAGCTAGGATAATAAACAAAGTTTAATCTACAAGGTTTGGAGGAAAAGTAATCTTTAGGTACAGTTTTGATCTTTGTCCCAAATGATTTCTGCTTTTTTTTCACCGTTTCCATAAGTATTAGTCACGGTATATCTCACTGTGCCAAAATCATTGTGATAATAACTATGATGTGCTGTCGTTGTATGGTATATTTAAGATGATTCAAGTTTTAAATTTATATTTTACCGACTAAACCAAAAACCACACTTTAACGGGCAGTGTACCCTATCGGTAGTAGTTTCGTGGTAAGTAGGGTGTCGAACACTTGAAGCGAGGTTAAATCTATCAATATACTTAATATATTAGTTATCTAATCTATGTTAATTCTATTCTATTCTAAATCTAGTTTAAACCTATGTCAGTTTAAATCCTAATTCTAACGGGAAAAAGGGGATTTTTCAGCCTAAGAGACTAGCACGGTTTGGTTGGTGTCTATAATTAATTCAAGGCACTTTAACCCACGCAAGCTAATCAAAAGATGAAAGAGCGGTCGAACCTTATATTAGAAAACTGTATTAACCATTATTAATCCGATTAGAACGTTGGTTTGTTTATTTAGTGCAATGATTTCTTCTCTCGAGGTGGCATATCATTCGTAAGACTTAGGCATTACATCATCCTAAGACCTAGACTCAATAATTCTGTCACAATTAAAGAATCCGCATAAAGCATCCTTATTTATTGATTATAATCTATCTTAGGGATTAAAGCAATGGTGATCTTGTTAAACCCTAACTCATAGAGACTTTACCCACTTACCGCTTAATGGCAATTTATACACTAGTAGTCCACTTGTCCAACTATCCAATGGAATCAGAACATTACTTGTTGAATTATCTAGGTCACCTGCTAGTCAACACGATCAATAAACCATTGGCAATATCCAATTAACTAGTTAAGCCTAAAGCGTATCCTAGACACAGACTTAGAAGGACAATATTTGTGTAACTATGATTCTAGATGTATAAATTACTATATGGAGAGCTATCCCAGACTCTAGATCTACTTGGTCCGCTTCACTAGATCCAGTTGAATGATAGGTCACATACAAAAGCGCGTAAACAAGTATAAATTGATAAACATAAACAAGCATACAACGATAAATCAAGAAATCAAGATAAACAAATACCAAACATTCAGATCTTCATAATAATGGCTAATACCCGAAGGTATTAGCCTTCAAATGTCATAATAAATACAAGAGCAATTATTTAGCCAAGGTAAACTAACCGAGTTAACGAATGATACCAAAAACTGAACGATTACTAAAGTATATGGAATTACACGTTGTCTCCTATGGAATTGATAACGTTGCTCGACCTCTTCTGCTCTTTTTCTCCTTTGAAAATCGACTTTTGTGGTTTAGGTATCAAGAATATGATTTAGCACACTTAAAACTCATTTTTAAGTTTTCTATTTATAAGGTCTGGAAGTCGGTTGGATACGGCGTATCCAAGTGTTGGATACGGCGTATTTGGGATTTCTTGGAGTAGGGACCACGCTTGATATCTTCCAGAATATTTAAATATTATATCTTGAATACGGCGTATTGAGTCTCTCTGGATACGGCGTATTGAACTTTATCCTTCTATGGTCTTTGGTGAGTATAGGCACGGATACGCTGTATCTTCCTTGATGGATACGGCGTATTGGTCTTCAGAATAGTAATCTTCAAAATATCTTCATTTAAGCTCCAGAATGTGCGCCTTTTGCTAACTTTCACCAATTACTCCATAATTACTGCAATTCTCAAATATAAACGATTAAGTAACAATTCTTTGCAATAACTATACAAAATGGGTTAAAAACATGGGATATATGATGCTATAAAATAGATGTATTTGATGTCATCAATCTTCTTCACATGGATTTATTTGGACCTGTAACTCTTAGGTCTATTAACCATGAAAAGTACACCCTTGTCATTGTTGATGAGTACTCAAGGTACACGTGAGTATACTTCTTGAAGAAGAAAAGCCAAGCACCTGAAACCATCATGCCCTTCATCAAAAGAGTTGAAAATCCAAAAGACATCAAAGTCAAACAACTCAGAACTGACAATGGTACTAAATTCAGGATTAGCATTCTTGTCAACTTCTGTGATGAAGAAATGATTTCTCAAAACTTTTCCTCTCCCTACACACTTGAACAAAATGGTATTGCTGAAAGGAAAAATAGAACCCTCATAGAAGCTACAAGAACAATGCTTTTAGGATCTGTCTTCTCAAAACAATACTTTACTAAAGCTATAGCCGATGCATGCTACACACAAAACAGATCCACCATTGTGAAAAGACATCTCAAAATTTCTTATGAGATCTTTCAAAAAAGAATCCCAAACATCAACTTTCTTCATGTCTTTGGATGTCCAATATACATCCATAATCATAAAGATCACTTAGGAAAGTTTGATGAAAAAGCTAATGATAGTTATTTCCTTGGATACTCACTAGTCTCTAAGGCCTTCAGAGTCTTCAACATAAGAAGACAACAGACTGAAGAAACCTATCATATCACATTTGATGAAAGCCCTGATGCTATTAAATTCTCAAAACCCTCAGTTGATGACATTTACATTGCTGAATCAGAAAGATATCTACCTGATGAATATCTTCATCCTTATAAACCCTCTCAAAGGTATCAAACAAACATCAATAATGTGATCTTCATAGAACCCTATGAATGACCTGAACCAGTTGTCCTTGAAACTAATGTTTCAACTGATCAAAATGTTTAAACTGCTCAAACTGATGAAATCTTAAATGATGATCAGTCTGAACATTCCAATCACACCAATGATGAACAAATCATTGATAATATCCCAAACACTAAAGACATTTTGATCCTTAAAAACCTATCCTCTCCAAGTGTAGAGGATACTTCAGTATAAAATACGATTCCAATCCCAAATCCCTCATTATCCATTCCATCCATGGTCACACCAGCTCCTCAAGACAGATGGTCTCAGGACAAACACATTGAGTTGGTCAATATCATTGGTGATCCAAGGGCTGGCATGCTTACAAGAGCCATGGCCAAAGAACTTACTGCTGCTTCAGCTCATGAATGTCTTTTTGTAGACTTTCTTTCTAAAGAAGAACCTAAAAAGATTTCTGAAGCACTTAAGCATCCTGGATGGGTTGATGCCATGCAAGATGAACTAAATCAATTTGCCAGAAACAAATTCTGGACATTAGTTCCCATACCTTATGGAAAAACCATAATTGGCTCAAAATGGGTTTTCATAAACAAAAGGTATGAAACTGGAATTGTCATCAAAAACAAGGCAAGACTTGTAGCTCAAGGCTACAATCAGCAATAAGGCATAGACTATGATGAGACCTTTGCTCCAGTTGCAAGACTTGAAACAATCAGAATCTTTCTTGCCTTTGTCACATACATGAACTTCATTGTTTATCAAATGGATGTCAAAAGTGCATTCCTCAATGGTAAACTAAAAGAAGAAGTTTATGTCAAACAACCCCCAGGTTTTAGAGCAATAAGTTCCCAAACCATGTATGCAAATTAGACAAAGCCCTTTACGGACTTAAACAAGCTCCAAGAGCATGGTATAAAACTCTCTCAACCTTTCTCACTAAACACAAGTTTTTAAGAGGAATGATAGACAACACTTTGTTTGTCTACAAAACTCAAACTGATGTGATTCTGATTCAAATCTATGTTGATGACATTACCTTTTGGTCCACCAGCACAAAATTAAGCAAACAGTTTGCTAAACTGATGACTCAAAGATACAAAATGAGTATTATGGGTGTCCTCACATATTTTCTTAGATTTCAGATTAAACAATCTAAAAGAGGCATTTTAATCAACCAAAAAAAATATGTCAAGGATCTGCTAAAAAAGTATTACATAAATGGTTCATCAATGAAAACACCAATGGTACCCCCTAACAACTTAGGACATGATCTCAATGAAAAAGCTATAAATGAGACTCAGTATAGAGGTATGATTGGATCTCTAATATATCTAACTACAAGCAGACCTAACATTCAATTCTCAACTTGTCTCTATACAAGATATCAAGCAAATCCTAAGGAATTCCACTTTATTGCTGTTAAGAGAATTTTTAGGTACCTAAAAGGTACTCCCAGTCTTGGTCTGTGGTATCCAAAATGTTCAGGTTTTGATCTAAAAGGATTCTCAAACTCTGACTATGCTGGATGCAACATGGATAAGAAAAGCACCTCAGGTGCTTGTTAGTTGCTAGGAGGCAAACTGGTGTGCTGGAGTGTTAAAAAACAGCAATTTGTAGCTATGTCTTCAGCTGAAGCTGAATATGTAGCTGCTGTTGGATGTTGTGCCAACATATTATGGATGAAGAGTCAACTCACTGACTATGATATTATTTATGAAAAGGTACCCATATTTTGTGATAACACAAGTGCTATTGCAATCTCAAACAATCCAGTTCTGCACTCAAGAACAAAGCATATTGATATCAAATATCATTTTATCAGGGATCATATTCTAAAAGGGTACATTGAATTACCTTTCATTCCCACTCAATATCAACTTGCTGATATCTTCACCAAGCCTCTGGATGAGCCAACTTTCAAAAGATTAATTGTTAAACTAGGTATGCTGAACATTGATTCAAAACCTAAAGCTTCAGTACTGACTAAAGAAAACTGAAGCTTCAGCGCTTTCATCCAAAACTGAACAAACTTTCATATGTTAAATGTCAGTTTAGTTTTTGCATATAACCTTTAGCTTGCTTAAGTGAAGTAACTGAGCAATCACATATGTCTCATTCATGGATTTGCATGAGCATTTGGGATTTTGTCGCTTTCGCTAGAAGATTGAAGATGATGAAGATTACAATAATCTGTTCAGCATAACATAACACCAAACCTGAACCTAGTTCAGCTTTTTCAAACATCAATCTCAAGGTCAGTTTTAAAACAAATGTGATCCTTAAAAGTAATATTATTTTATTAAAATAATTTCCTTTTCAAATAAGTAGTTTAATTAAAATATATGAATATAGGACATCTAAAAGTTAGAATGACCTTATCATCTTTCTCTCGGTTACTTTTTCAGTGAATAGACGATTGTTCACTATTTTAGGTGTCAGATGCATGCTTTGCTGACTTTCATTAAATATAAATTTTAGCTCACATGTTGAAAACAAACCTTAAACATTCCTTTTCGAAGCGCAAAATGAACAAAATCTACCTTTTAACGGGCCTTCACACCCGCAACAAGTGACTAGCTTTCCATCTCCATAATTGAAATTCAAACAAATTCCATTTATAAGATTAACACCACACTGTTGGCACGTACATAGATAACAAGAAAAGCCATCACATGGTTGTCCACACCCCACACACTCACGTTGGTTATACGAAGACATGTCGAAGAATTAAACAAATAAGAGGGTAACGAAGATAAGAATTAAACGAATAAGAGGATAGTGAAGATTATTTATAGCAAAATACATAAGAAAGAAAAATATTTTTGGTAACCGATAATCGAACAAGTGTACGGTAGCTCTTTAGAAAACGCACACAAACAAAAGAAGCGGAGGAGGCGGGGTAGCGTGAGCTATTAAAACCTTCTTCCTTTCGGGTCGAAGTTCTTAGGATCGACCCTCCTTATACCTCTCTTGTAGTTTGTAAATCTAAAGGTGAGCCGAATTCACCATTGACACAATGGTCGTTTTTGTGTTTTTGATTTTTTTTTTGGTCTATTTTTGATTACTTGAAAATATTCACAAATGAAAGCGATAACTTCACATGGAAGGGTCTTCAAACACTAATCTTCAAACGTACACAATAATCGTTTCACAACCTCCCCGACAGCGGCGCCAAAAATTGGATTTTGCTTAAAATAATTACTTTAGAATATATATATAATAAATATAAATATATAATAATAAGAGTTATCTCAAAACTATCAATAATAAGAATTCCAAGAGGCTTTTTAGAAGGACATTTTACTTTTACTTCCCAAAGTAAAATCCCTAAAAACCTTCCCGGGTCGTGTCCCGACGAGGTACGAATTTGAAAATCAAGGTAACGTTTGTGGAACAATGCTTAAATATCACAAATTGGATTTGGTTATCTATTTCTACTAAAATTATGCTAAAATAAGTAAAGGCACTCTAAAAACGAAAGCAATTAAAGGTAAAAACACAAAAACGATAACGAGATTCAAATCCTGTTCTTTAAAAAACTATATTCTCAAATTTTAACCTTATAAATGAAAATTTAATTTTTATAAATCCTAAATGATAAAAGAAAATTTTAAAAAAAAGAATTATATTTTTTTGGCTTTTATATTATTTATTATGAATTAAAAACAGATTTAATATAAAAATTAATTAAAAGTACTAAACTAAATTGAAAAAATATGAAAAATTCAAGGAAAATACTTTGAACTATTTTGAACCTAAGAAAAATGAAATGGCTCACCCAGTTTATCCTAATAAGCTGGTAATAAGCCAAAAAGGCTGATAAGCTAAAAAGGGAAAAAAGGGGGTAAATAAAAAATAGTGCAAAGATTTAAATGAAAAAGACCCCAGGGCAGTTGGTGATGGTGTGTGGTGTTGAGGCTTTGTGTGTAAAGGGGAGGTCACAGGTTCGACCCCTGTGGCCTCTCCTTTTTTGAAAACATTTTTTTTCTCTATTTTCTTTTTGAAAACTTGTAAAATAAGTTAAATTAACAAACTTTAAAAAAACAACTTTTTTCAAACTTGGAAATAAGCTAGGAAATAAGCAAACAAGATGGCAGTTTTGCTTTTTTAGACTAAGAGACTAAGGGGCTAACTGTTTGGCATATTTAGACTTAAAAAGTACAAAGTAAAGATAGATAAGCTAAAATAGATTAAAAACCACCTATTAAGCATTTATAAGCAAAAATAAGCTAAGAAAATAGGCTGGAAAGCACTTAAAAAGATATAAAAACAAATTACAAAGGAAGACAGTGTAAAGGGCTAATGGCTACTTTTAATACTAGATTATAGTGGGCTTATTGAATAAGCTAGGGGCCTAAACTGGAAACCTAATAAGCTAGGACTACTGGGAGTTTTAATAAGCAAAATAAAAGCAAACTATTCAACTGAATAAGCAAGATTAAGGCATCTAAAAAGGGGCATGCAGACGATAAATAAAGATTTTAGGTTTTTTAAGGTTAAAATTCTAAACTTGCAGCCCTTACTTTACTCTAATAAATAAGCTCAAAGGGGAAATAAGCTGAATGTAACAGCTAGAGTACTATACCTTAAACTACTTGCAAACCATAAATCAAACCTAAATGGATTCTAACCTGGGGTTAAATTTAGAATGAAAAAGGACATTTTGGTTATTTTGGAACTGAACATGAACTAAAAGGTTGGGACAGTTGATAACTAAACAAAAAATGAAAAAGAAGTGCAGGCAATCTAAACTATTTCTAAGGCAGTATAACCCTCAAACACAACTTAAAACAAGAACCTAACACACCTAAGGCCAATTATCTAGACGTGACAGACTTGAATTCCAAAACTCATCAGATTCGAAAACTTAATAACACAAAACCTCAAAACCAAATTTTATCACTTAAAAACCTTTAGAAATTGCATTTTATGACAAGCCTATACTAAACAAAAGTGACCCAAGGGTCACAACCAACTTTTGACCCACTTTGACTTGATAGACCCTTAAACTAAACACCCCCTTACATTTATAAAAACAAAATTTAGCTTATGACAGGACTAATTAAGCTATGAAAACATCAAACATAAGATCAAATAAGGACAACTAAGCAATAATAACATCAAAATAAGCACAAGACAATAAGCAAAGAGAATAAGCAGATAGCACTTTTTGAACCAAAATGTAAAAATGAACTTACAAGAAGTCCAAAGCTTTTGGTGAAAGCTTAACACCACAAACACTTTCCAAATCACCCTAATGCTTCCCAAGAAGCTCTAACCCATGGCCATCCAAAATTTACCACGCTCCAATGAACTTGAACAGATTTGATGATTTGAAACAATAACTTAGGAAATTTTGTTTTTTTTATTTTTTTTTTTCTTCCTTTTTTTTATATATTCTGCTACTTTTATCTTCTTCTTATTAGTTTGATTTTTTTAGTTTTTTTTTTTCACCTCCTACTTTTTTGTTTTGTTTCCTCTTTATTTTTTATTTTTTTATATGCTTTCTTTAGAAAAACTTTAAATGGATAGGAAAACAGGTTCATAAGCTTAATAAAGCTTATAGAACTCCTTGAAAACACATATAAGCTCAAATGCCATAAAAGAGGACTTCAAAGAAACAGATTTGCATAAAAGAACATAAAACTAGAATTTCATTAATATTAAAAAGAATACAAAGCTTGTAAGTAAATGACTGAATTTTAAAGACTTAAAAACATAAATTTAAAACATTAAAAAGTAAACTACACTACTCCTAAGTTACTTCTACACTAGATGGAATCCTAATCTATTTATAGAATAACTAAACTGTAGGGGTCTTGCTTGTGTTTGTTATGTGAGAGGGTCAGAATCTTCAATCTCAGCCATCAGATTGACTTGGTCCCCAATCCTCTTGATCTTGACCCTTGATTGAGTTGCGCCCAAACTTGTATAGGATTTCACACGGATTGGTGACTTGGAGGTTGGTATCTTGTGAAGGTGCGGGGGACCAACTGGTATAACATATGGGTTTGACTTCTAAAGGTAGTGATAGGTCTATTTGGATGCAGAGGTGAGGTCGAGGTGAGAGTGACAGGGGAGAGTGGGTTTTGGCAGGAAGTGGGTTTTGGCGGGAAGTGGGTTTTGGGTTTGACTGGTAAAAGGGTAGGAAAGGTGGTAATGGTGTTAGTGGTTAGGGACTAACATTGTTAGTCCTTAAGGACTGGCAGTGTTAGTCCTTAGGGACTAACGATGTAAAGGGTTTTAATGGGATTATGGTTAAATGGTTAGTGGGCTTTTGGTTTGGGCCGGGTAAATGTTTAATGGGTTTAGGTTTATATAAAGGGCTTTTAAAAGGCATAATGGGCTTACTTGTAAGACTTTTTTTAGATAAAGTCTTAATGGGCTAACCCGGCCCATTAAATGGGTGCGGGTTGGTCCATTTAAGATTTCTTCATTTTGGCTTCGTCTTTTACTTTGACTTTTTGGCTTTAACTTTGACTTTTTACGCTCTTTCCAATCCCATGCCTGGTTTTGTCGATTTTGGCTTTGTTTTTGTCCTTTTTCTGAATATCCGTCACCTACACAACAGAAATAGCAAAACAAGCATATATTTGGCATTTTATGTCCGTTTTTGGTCAAATAAGCTCGTTTTTATAGGTAAAAGGTATGTGTAATTAAGTCGTCTCTTGGTCGACTTGGTGGTTTAGGGATTCACTTGCATGATTAAAATTGAGTTTAGGGTCGTCTGTATATATAGGGTCTGATAGTCAGTTCGATACGGCGTATTAGGAAGCTCAATACGGCGTATTGGATGACTTGGCGTGGGCTCCAAGAATAAAATATTCCAGAATTTTCTTGAGCTGATATGGATACGGCGTATCGGACATCCTGGATACGGCGTATCGGACCTATTGGGTACGGCGTATCGAATCTATTGGGTACGACATATTGGCTCATTGGGAACGGTGTATTGGCTCTTTGGGTACGGTGTTTTGTACATCTTGCGTACGGCGTATTGAGCTTCTTGGGTACGGAGTATTGGCTGAAAGTGTACTTTTCTTGATATTTGACCAAAGTATAATATACGACGTATATACTGATGTGGATACGACGTATTCTTCAAAGTCAGGCAATGGTCTTTTGATTCGTCAAAGTCTTGGATACGTCGTATAGGTCTAGAATAATACGGCGTATTTGCTGTCAGATCAGTAGACTTTCTCGAACTCTTCATTTATTCTCCAAAATGCGTGCCTTTTAGCTAATCTTCACCAGGTACTTCATAATTACTGCAATTCTCAAATATAAACGATTAAGTAACAATTCTTTGCAATAACTATACAAAATGGGTTAATAACATGGGATAAATGATGCTATAAAATAGACATTATTTGATGTCATCAAATATCCCCCCACTTGAATCCTACTTGTCCTCAAGTAGCTTTTAGAAGTTTATAAAAATGTATCCCTGAGGATATTTTTCGTTAATTTATTCGATCTATTACAAGTACACAACCAAACACCTCACGAAATAGGAAGATGAAAACACTCAACTAATCTACGTGGTAACATGTAACTAATTCGCTCAATTTCTCGGTTGTGATGAGTATTCTATCATAAGCATGGCAAGGATACACATCTCCACCACTAAAGCCAAGGAGTAACAAGTTTATAAAGGTAAATATGGGTTTTTGTATGAAAAGGTGTACGGTTGATCATTCTACAATCTTTCACCAGAAGTACCACTCCAATAAGGCAGCTGAAGCACACATACATGGCCGTAACGACCGAATAGACATGTGTGTTCGATCACATCCCCATTCAAATTTAACCAACGGTTAGGATGAAGAATGATATAGGGTAGGAACCTTCTAACTTTTACCAAAAGTCGTAAACCAACGAGACAGCTAAGACATGCATACATGGCCGTAACGACGGAATAGACATGCACCTCAAACAAGTCCTCATTCGCGTAAAACCAGCGGCTAATTATTTGGTGAGAGGGAAGTAAATTTTTGTTAAATAAAAATCAAAAAACAAATAGATTAAGACTTAAGATACAAGTTGCTAGACACTTTTTTCTGACCGTTACCATGATAAAGACACAACTATTTACAACGTCTTGATCATCGATCAAATACAACAACCTAAGTTGGCGTTCCTGTAAAGGTCAACTTCTCAATCATCCCAAAACTTTACATACTCTACAAGGCAAGTGGTGATATCTTCCACTTTGTACAATACTCTACATCGTTGATTTTAGACGTATCAATGAATAATCGATCCTTCGTGTAATTCCTTCGGTAGTTACGAAACGATTATCTTCAAACGTTCTTTCTCTTTCTTTTTGTATTTTTCTCATTTTTTGATTTTTTTGCTAACTGTTCTTCAAATCTCGGTGCAGTTTTACCATCTTCAAGATCATAATAATTCTGGATAATTTCTTCGATAGTTCCTTCGTTATTCGGACTCACCATTAATTGTGATGGTAGTAAAATCACATGAGTTTTGACTACTAATATACATTCCCATTTGCAATGTGTAGATTTTCAACCGCACCAAAGATAGAAAATAACACAAGACTCGGGAAATACAAACTTTACACTTTATGCAACTAGCAACTGTAAATTAAACTTAATCTAACATGGTAGGTTAAGGTGTAATGGTGTAACGAAACAAATAGTTAGTGTAATTCCTAAAGGATTGGCTTTACGGGTTGTTCTAGTGGATCTTCACTCTAAAGATGAGAGTGGAAAAGGGTTTAAACGGGAGGTTAACTAACCAGTGTAGTTAGTTAATAAGCAACATGTAAAGGCGATTTAGGTGTAATCTTAAATTTTACCAATTTAAACAAGTTACTCCATCTAAATCCATAGTACTCATCATTGTGGTCTCGAGTGATATACCAAGCCAAGTTCTAAAGTCTACAACATCACCGACACACTCATATTTTGTGGAATTTGGGTAAACATTTGGAAACGGAAAGGTTAAATCCTCCCAATATCTAACAAGGGTTATTGTGTGCGGGTTATGTATCAAGTAATTTCACAAAAGTATACTTGAAAAAAAAATTGAGCATAATTTAAGCATTTTAATATGAAAAATAGGACAAGTAAACATTCTGATTCCATCCCCCCACTTGAATTATACAACGTCCTTGTTGTATAGATAAAACATTAAAAATACAGGAATTAAAAAGAACTAGAATGAGAAACTCCCTTGATATTTGCTCGGTAGATTCTCCAAGCTGCGTTTATGAGCATGATTGTGTGTTGAACAACCGTCTTGAAGTTTCAAGACTCCAACACTTCAAGATCTCCATATTTATAAATTCTCCACCAATATTCGTTGATTTCCCTTTACGAGGTCCTGTATAAATTCTCAGAAAACAAATGCAATTCTATCTCCGTGTATTCGTTTGGTTAGACTTGAAATAAATACCTAAAACTGTACAGAAAGTCGGACTGGTGGATACGGCGTATCAGTTTAGTAAATACGCCGTATTCAAAATCTGACAATAATGTTTTTAAAGTGCAATAAAATAAAGATTGATAACGTTCAGACAATCAACACGTCATATGGTATGGAGCGAAATACGTCGTATTACGTCTGGGAAGAACCATCACATAATGAAATTAAATAACAATCCGGGTTGTCTCTCGGGAAGCACTTTTGTTTACAATGAAGTCTTTAAGTTAGACTTTTCTTCAGCTTCTTCTTTATTTGGTCTCATGCACGCTAATGTGCCCGCGTGTGAGCCATTCTTCCATCATTGCATCTTGAATGTAATCGGGTCCTAGATTCAAAACTCCTTTGTAGAACCCCTTAAGCTTTTGGTATGCATGCGAGATTCTATTCTTTTTATCTTTTTCACTTACCTTCAGTAATGGTGGGATCTTATTTCATTGCTCATTAGTGTGGTTTTTAAACCTTAGATGTGATCGCACCATTTGGTAAGTTACTTCATCATCACCATTGTAAATGGTAATAATCCATTCGAAACATTTTGCTTTAATTCTAACTTCCTCTTAAGGAATGTTCGCCAACAATAAACATCAGCCCCATTCCATCATCATGATAAGCATCCATATCCTCCAAAACTGCAAAATCATTCATAACAGAAAAGGCTCCTACAACATTATTCCCTTTGTACACCATCTTATTTTTCATTATTGAATTATGAAATTTTCTTGACATTACGTTGACATACAATAATGGGAAAAAGTTAGCGTGAGTAAATTCAAATCCTATCATGCATGAAAACTTTAAGTTGTGAGCACAATCTATATGGATCTTCTTATCATCGTCACAATAACTAGGGTAATCATCAATTCCAATATCAAGATCTTCATCCCTAGTTCTAAATTCCTCAATTACCTCACCTTCCTTAATGGTGGGCATCAAATCATCTCCTTGATTTCTTCTAAGCTCAAATGGTTCATTTAGATCATTTAATTCAATGTAATCTTCCAAGAAAGGGTCTAATGATCTATTTAACACCAAAGTCTCTCCCATAAGCCTAGCTTCTAAATCAAGTTCCATTCTTTCTCTCAAACTTAGCATGTAGACCCTCTTAATTATACTACTAGCAGGTTTAACACTTTTGAAAATAATCTTTTCTTCCCCAACTCTTAAAGTAATCTTTCTTTTGTAAACATCAATCTTAGCATGGGCGATAGACAAAAATGGTCTTCCGAGGATCAAGGGCACTTTGATATCCTCGGGCATATAGTCTACTGGGAAAGTAAATTTACCAATTCCTACTAGTACGTTTTCAGCAATTCCTTTTGGATATTTCACAGTCCTATCTGCCAATTCCACTGTCAACCTAGTGTGAGCTAATTCTCCTAATCCTAAGTTAAGGTAGGTCGAGAGAGGCATAACACTAACGCTAGCTCTTAAGTCAACAAGGGCATTGTCAAAACAAACATCATTAATAAAGCAAGGTAAAGTGAAACTCCGTTGGTCTTTCTCCTTTCGGGGTATGGTGTTATTGACATGTGAAGCTCCATAGGCTTCCGTAAATTTTGGTCCATGATTCCCCTCTTCTTCTTTACAGTAATGATTATCCAAATGACTTAGAAAAGGAACCGTCGTTTGTCTTGACTTGTACAATAGCGTACAATTCTGTCTAGTGGATACGGCGTATTGGGATGATCTAATATGGCGTATTGAGTGTGAATCAGCTTCAATAGTGGTAGAAATCTAGTTGATTTGATCTCTTGGGTTTGTTTCAGTTAAGCTTGGTATGCTTCCAAATTCTCTTTCCTGTAGTACCTTGGTCATTTGCCCGATTTGAATTTCTAAAGTTTTAATTGATGCTCCTTGGTTTCTTATGGCAGCATCTATCATAGCTCGGATTTCTTTGATCAAATTAGAATTTTCTTCGTGTCTCTTTGCTGATTCACTCATGAATTTGCTCAGGGTATCTTCCATAGATTGCCTCCGTTCTTGGTACGAAGGATTTGCGTTGTTCCTTTGATAGTACCCTGGAGCTGTTGCTCTATATCCCCCTCCTTGAAAAGGTCCACAATATTGCGTGTAGTAAGCTTCTTATAGGGTTTTCCCTTCTTCTTTTTGTAGGCAATCTTTGGTGTAATGGGGTCCTTTGCATTGTTCACATCCGACTTGAGCAGCATAAACTTTTTCATTCACCTTCTTGATCTCCCTTCCTAGATTGTTTAGTTGTGCTTGTATAATAGCCAGTCCGTCAGAAGTATCAGTACTTCTTCCTCTAGATGTTCCATTATGCCATTTTTGAGAGTATTCAGCCATTTTTTGGATGGCCTTTTTAGCATCTTCAGCAGTCTTAGTTGGAATGGCACGTCTTGAGTCAAGAATTTGTCGTGTCGGAATATCCAACCCATTGTAGAATAAAATTACCTTTTGCATCTCAGTCAAATAGTGTTGAGGACACTTCATCAAGAGTTCTTTAAAGCGCTCCCATGCTTGAAAAAGGGTTTCATCTGACTCTTGCTGAAAGTTGTTGATTTCCTTTATTTTATTCGCAGTTCGACCAGGTGGGCAATATTTGTTCAAAAACTTAGTTTTAAAATCTTCCCAAGTTTTGATCGAACTAGTTGGTTCGTTTCTTAGACAACGACTTGCGGCTCCAGTTAAGGACATAGGCAAGACTCAAAGCATTAGTTGATCCACAGTGATGTTAGGAACATGGAATAAGTCAACTATTTTGAGAAATTTCTCAATGTGTTCATTTGCATCCTCGTTGTCCCAACCGCTAAATGTGTTTTCTCGAAGCTCCTTAAGAAATTGTCCCTTCAGTTCAAATTGATCTTTGTTATCAATTTTAGGTCTAGCAACTCCCGATCCATAGTCTGTTCGGGTCTTGCTCATGTATTGTTCCATTGTTTCCGCCATTGCTTCCGCTTCTTCTTCCTCCGAGTATTCTTGGTCAGAAAGTAGATTGAAATCAGGCGATCTCAATTCGTCAAGACTTAGAGTCTTGAAGTGTCTCCTTGATGATCAAAATTCTCGTTCAGGTTCTTTGTAAGGTGTAAATAGTTTGCTCGTAGAACTCCTTGTCATGCACTACCTGAAACAAGGGATAAACAATCAGTAGGATTTCACTCGAAGAAAGGTAAAAAATTTGGTACGAAAATCAAATATTTCAGCTTATGTTCCAGATAATCGATACGCCATATCCAATGGAAGTGGATACGCCGTATTAATCCGTTGGGATGAATACGCTGTATTGGACAGAGAACTGGATACGCCGTATTCATCTGTCGACCAGAACAATGTATTTAAGAAAAACAATTAAATATGCAAACAATTAAACACACGAATATATACAAGCAAACAATTTGTTGATATAAATAATGCCTAAAAACATTGTCAATATTTTTTGATCTCTTTATGTTTTGATAATCACAAAATGTAAAAACAATTAATGAAAAATTAATTATAAACAAGTAATTAGTAGTAAATTTTTATTTCAAAAATTTAATCACTTAAAGGTATGAATAAACGTTGTATGGTATATTTAAGATGATTCAAGTTTAAATTTATATTTAGCCAACTAAACCAAAAACAACACTTTAACGGGCAGTGTACCCGATCGGTAACAGTTTCGTGGTAAGTAGGGTGTCGAACACTTGAGGCGAGGTTAAATCTATCAATTTAATTAATATCTTGGTTATCAAATCTATGTTAATTCTATTCTATTCTAAACCTATGTTAAACCTATGTCAGTCTAAATCCTAATTCTAATGGAAAAAGGGGATTTTCAGCCTAAAAGACTGGCACGGTTTGGTTGGTGTCTATAATCAATTCAAGGCACTTTAACCCGCGCAAGCTAATTAACAAAAGATGAAAGAGCGGTTGAACCTTATATAAGAAAACTGTATTAACCATTATTATTCCGATTAGAACGTTGGTTTGTTTATTTAGTGCAATGATTTCTTCTCTCGAGGTGGCATATCATTCGTAAGACTTAGGCGTTACATCATCCTAAGACCAAGACACAATAATTCTCTCACAATTAAAGCATCCGCATAAATCATCCATATTTGCTGATTATAATATATCTTAGGGATTAAAGCAATGGTGATCATGTTAAACCCTAGCTCATAAAGACTTTACCCACTTACCGCTTAATGGCAATTTATACACTAGTAGTCCACTTGACCAACTATCCAATAGAATCAGAACATTACTTGTTATATTATCTAGGTCACCTGCTAGTCAACACGATCAATAAATCATTGGCAATATCTAATTAACTAGTTATGCCAAAGCGTAATCTAGACACAGACATAGAAGGAACAATGATTTTTTAACTATGATATCTAGATGTATAGATTACTATATGGAGAGCTATCCCGAACTCCTAGATCTGCTTGGTCCCCCGCGCTTTAACTAGATCCAGTTTAATGATAAGTCCGCGATACAAAAGCGCGTAAACAATATAAATTTGATAAAACATAAGACATTGCACTTCACTGATAAATAAAAAAATCGAGATAAACAAATAACAAACATTCAGATCTTCATAATAATGGCTAATACCCAAAGGTATTAGCCTTCAAATAATACCAAAAACTGGAGACGATTTACTAAAGTATATGAATTACGATGTGTCCCTATGGAATTGATAGCGTTGCTCGACCTCTTCTACTCTTTTTCTCTTCTGAAAATCGACTTTTGTGGTTTAGGTATCGAGAATATGATTTAGCACACTTAAAACTCGTTTTTGAGTTTTCTATTTATAAGGTCTGGAAGTCGGTTAGATACGGCGTATTGGGGATTTCTTGGAGTAGGGACCACGCTTGATATCTTCCAGAATATTATATTGATTCCATATCTTGAATACGGCGTATTGATTCTCTCTGGATATTGCGTATTGATCTTTATTCCTCTGTGTTCTTTGGTGAGTGCAGGCACGGATACACCGTATCTTCCTTGATGGATCGACTTATTGGTCTTCAGAACAGTAATCTTTAAAATATCTTCATTTAAGCTCCAGAATGCGCGCCTTTTGCTAACTTTTACCAATTACTCCATAATTACTGCAATTCTCAAATATAAATGATTAAGTAACAATTCTTTGCAATAACTATACAAAATGGGCTAATAACATAGGATAAATGATACTATAAAATAGACGTTATTTGATGTCATCAGGTACGGCGATTTATACGTGTGTAAATCCGGCAATTTTATACGTGATTGTATACGGCTATTTATACGTTTTTAGATCCGGCGATTTATGCATGTGTTAATCCAGCGATTTATACGTACTTGTATACGACAATTTATACATCATTGGTTTCGGCGATTTATACGTATCCTATACGGCGATTATACGTTACTCTGAATCTGGCGATTTATACATAGTCTAAACGGCGATTTATACGCGTTCACTGTATCCGACGATTTATATAGTCTGTATACGGTGATTTATACCATATTTCAAATGGCGATTTATACATTCTTCTTAGGGTGATTTATACATTACACTTGGGTTATTTATACACTTACCTTAGGAGATTTATACCAAATTGCCTTGGAGATTTATACGGTTTTTTTATGATTTGTAAAATCCCGTGAAGTATTCAATTATTTTCTCGGTTTTATCAAGAATTGTAAAATCCCGTGTAGTCTTAAGACTCATTCACTTAAAACAATCAACAATTTAACACAACAACCTCTAATCACTGACGATCAAAAAGTTATCTTTTCTCATTCAATCAATCAATTCAAAATGACAACTTTAGCAGAATTTATGATCATTGTTGGTGCGGACAACCGTCCTCCCATGTTGAAGAAATCATTATATGACACTTGGAAAAGTCGTATGGAATTTTTCATGGAGAATAGGGAGAATGGAAGAATGATTCTTGACTCAGTTCAAAATGGTCCACTTGTTTGGCCTACTATTACTGAAGAGGATGGTACCACTAGGAAAAAGACTTACGCTGAACTTTCTGTTTCTGAAAAGCTTCAAACTGATTGCGATTGCAAAGCTACCAATATCGTTCTTCAAGGTCTTCTACCAGATGTGTATGCTATTGTCAATCATCATAAAGTTGCAAAAGAGATTTAGGACAGATTTAAGCTTCTTATGCAAGGAATGAAATTGTCATTACAAGAAAAGGAGTGTAAGTTGTATGACGAGTTAGATAAGTTTACATTTGTAAAGGGTGAAACACTGTATCAGTACTACTGGAGATTTGCTCAACTCATCAACAACATGAATGTTATTAATATGTTAATGAGACCAGTTCAAGTGAATACAAAGTTTCTGAACTGTCTTCCACCATAATGAAGTAAGTTTGTGACAGATGTGAAGTTGGCAAGATACTTGCATACAACAAACTATGATCAATTGTACTCATACCTTGAACAACATGAGATGCATGCAAATGAAACTCGCTTGATGCGTGAAAGATACCAAGATCCTCTTGCATTTGTTGCTAACTACCATCAATCACCGTCTCAACTTAACAACTATCACTCTCAATACAATCCTACACAGTTTCCTCAACAATCATACATGGTTCCACAAGTTCACTCTCCTCAACCATACTCATAAATGTATCGACCACATCATCCATCAAAACCACAAATCAGTTATTAATCCGTTCCACCATCACAACAATATTAGTCTTATCAAACCTCATTTGTTCAACAAATTGCTTACACCTCACCTCAGCCTTCAACACAACCATTGACTGAGTTCCCTCAAATGGACTCAGGTCTTGCTGTTCCTATGTTTAATCAAATAGATGGTCAAATTGCCTATCTCAATAAGGCAATGGCTTTTCTCACACTTGTAGCTTCTTCAAGATTCCCTTCAACCAACAATCAACTTAGAACTTCCTTTAATCCGAGAAACCAAGCCACTATTCAAGATGGAAGGGTTACTGTGCAACAAGTTCAAGGGAGGCAAGGACAAAGTTATGTTGTTAATAGCCATAAGGGTAATGCTACTAGTTCTGGGGGAAATAATGCAGGAGGGCAGGCAAGGGTGGTTAAATGTTAAACTTATCAAGGTGAAGGTCACATGGCTAGGCAATGCACTCAGCCAAAGAGGCATAGGAATGCTGCATGGTTTAAGGAAAAGGCAATGTTGGCTGAAGCACAGGAAGCTGGACAAATTTTAGATGAAGAGCAACTAGCATTTTTTGCAGATCCAGGCATTCCAAACGGTCAAACTGCTCAGACAACTATTCCAAACACTGCTGCTTTCCAGACTGAGGATCTTGATGCTTATGATTCTGACTGTGATTGTATCTCTAATGCAAAGGTAATTCTGATGGCTAATCTTTCTAATTATGGTTCAGACGTTATCTTAGAGGTACCTCATTATGAACCCTATCATACTGATATAGATAATCAAAGTGTGCATGCAATGCTGCATTTTAAACAAACACCAGTTGCTGGTTTTATAGGTAATGAGATAACAAGTGATAGCAATATCATTCCGTACGCTAAGCAGCTGCTCAAGATACTAATGTGTATGCACAACAAGATTTAATTATTTTATCTGTGATTGAACAAATGTCAGAACAAATGATTAATCATGTGAATAATTGGGAAAAGGCTAATCAGGAAAAGAATAATGAATCCTTAACCGCTGAGCTTGGGAGATATAAAGAACGAGTTAAAACTTTTGAACAACGTCTTAATATTGATTTAAGCACACGTGAAAAAATGATTGATTCTCAAATGGATGATATGATTAAGGAAAAGATTGCACTTAAGCAGTAAATTGACTTACTTGAACAAATTCTTTCAAATCAAATCAAAGAAAAGGAATTTTTATTGCAAACATTTATTGTTTTCAAAAACAAATCAAAAATAAGGAAAGTAAATATTTAGATAAAGAAATTGATTTAGAAAATAAGATTAAGGAATTGAATAATATTATTTATAAAGTGGGTCAATCTGCTCAGACAGTGCACATGTTAACAAAGCCACAAGTTTTTTATGATGACACTCACAAACAAGCTCTTGGTTATCAAAATCCGTTTTATCTTAAGAAAGCTCAACGGATTAAGCCGACCTTGTATGATGGTAGTGTTTTACCTAGTCAACATGTTGCTAGTCTTGTGATTGATGATGAAGAGACATTGATTTTGGAAGAAGCAAGTCGATCAAAAATGCTTGCAAAACAGAACGACCCAATGTCAAAAGAAAAGAAAGTTAATACTACTCCAATTAATTACGTTGAGTTAAATCGATTATCTAAAGATTTTGGTAAACGTTTTGTTCCATAACAAGAATTGTCTGATGAACAAGCTTACTGGTTAAAACTTCACACGCTAATACTGACCAATCTGCTTCGTCACCTGTCAAAATTGAGGCTCCTAAGGAACTTCCTAAGGTAAGCCTGGTTAATACAAGCCTTAAAAAGCTTAAATACCATCTTGGCCAATTTGACATTGTGGCGAAAAAGCGGATTACACCCAATGCTTTAACAAAAAGGGAATGGGGGTTTGAACACACTAAAGCTGTTTTTCTAAAGAAATAATTCTATTTTTAAAGACCTTAAAAGACATATTTAATGTTTTAATAAAGATATTTTAAATGAGGTAACGGAAGTACAAACAGTTTTTAACCAGATGGAAGCTGTTGTTCAACAATATTTTGTAGACAAACAGTGTTTTGAAATTCATAAGAAAGAACTTTTTCTTGAAAATGACTGACTCTTACAAAAAATCATGTCTCAAGATGTTATGATATGTGTGATGAATTCTATTTTTGTTTTTGATGATGTGAATGTGGAAATGCAAAGTAGTAAATCTTGTGTGAAGTGTGTGGATCTGGATGTTGAGCTTTTGAACAAACAAAATGCGTATAATGATCTTTTGAAAAGTTATTCACAACTTGAAAAATATTGCATTTCTCTTGAGTTAACAATGCAACTCAATCAAGAAATTTTTCAAAAGGATTCATTAAGTAATAATCAAAATACTCTTGAAATTCCAGAATATTTTGAAAATAATGATTTGAAAGCTCAGCTACAAGCTAAAGACACTACAATTTTTAAGTTGAAGGAACATATCAAATCAATGAGAGAAAATGAAAAGGAAGAGAAAGTCAAACATGAAATAGATGAAATTGAGACCATAAACATTGAATTGGAGCATAGTGTGGCAAAATTATTTTCTAAAAACGAGCATTTACATAAAGAAATTGTGCATTTGAAAAAGATTTACAATGATCAATTTGATTCGATTAAAAAGACATGTGCTCTCTCTAAAGAACACGATGACTCTTTAACTGCTCAATTGAACTCTAAGTCTATGGAAAATACGGATTTAAAACGTCAAATTCAAGACAGGGTATTTGTTATTACATCATTGAAAAATGATTTATGAAAATTAAAAGGGAAAGAAACTGTTGAAAATGTTGCACAAATAACAATTTACACCACTATTGCTCCAGGAATGTTCAAGTTAGATATAGAACCTCTTTCTCATAGACTTAAGAACAATAGGGATGCCCATGAGGATTATCTGAAGAAGACTATAGAAAATACTGACACCATACATAGACTTGTAGAACACGCTAGAACACAGAATCCTAGTACTCTTAGACTCTGCTTGCACGTTTACAAAATACGTCCAGGAATTGTTAGTATATGTTTCTCAGACATGGCCCTAAGTTTTCATAAAACCTAGTGAAAAATTGGTAGCGTCACACCCCCGAACAATAGTCAAAAAAGTTAGGTTTCATTGCTCTACACAGCCTCAAGCAAACATTCATAAACAGGTAGAGGTCATTCAAAATATCTTATTCTAAACACTCCTGTGTTGTCTTCTACAGATTGAAGTGTTTCTAACTAGTACCTGGCAGATCAAAGCCTACAGGCAATTAAAAGAATGATAAGATCTCGCAAAAACCAGTAGCAACATAAGGAATAGAAGAAGAAGCCCAACCTCGAAAAGTAATAAAAATAATCGTGTTAGAACCTATTATACTTAATTTAAGCATACTGTGTTAAATGCAAATTCACAGTTAATTTATGTTAAATGTAAGCATGTATGTTTGATGCAAAATCATGATTGTGTTTCCATGATATTGTAATGATGTGACATATGCGTGCTAAATCTAAAGCTAAGTCAACGAAAACAAACATCATAACTTTTGTACCCCTACTGGTACGGTTTCACATAAAGTATGACATAAGTGAAACACCATACGTAGACTTGTAGAACGCGCTAGAAAACAGAATCCTAGTGAACCACTTTTAGACTCTGCTTGCAAGTTTACAAAACACGTTCAGGAATTGTTATTCTTTGTTTCTTAGACATGCCCTAGTTTCATAAAACCTAGTGAGAAATTGGTAGCTGTCACACCCATGAACAAAGTCAAAAAAGTTAGGTTTTCAGTTGCTCTCACATCCTCAAGCAACATTCATAAACAGGTAGAGTCATTTAAAATATCTGATTCTAACACACCTGTGTTGTATTCTACAGGATTGAAGTGTTCTACTAGTACTTGCAGATCACAGCCTACATGCAATTAAAAGAATGATAAGATCTCGCAAAAACCAAGTAGCAACAGGAAGAATAAAGTAGAAGCCCAACCTAGAAAAGTAAATAAAAATAATCGTGTTAAGAACCTATTTATTACGTTAATGTTAAGCATACTATGTTAAATGCAAATTCACAGTTAATTTATGTTAAATGTAAGCAATGTATGTTTGATGCAAATCATGATGTGTGTTTCCTTGATTTTGTGAATGATGTGAATATGCGTGCTAAATCTAAATCTAAGTCAAAGAAAAACAAACATCATAATATTTGGAAACCTATGGGTAAAGTGTTCACTAAAGTAGGACATAAGTGAAACCAACAGTAAGATTTTTCACTATAATTGGTAACTCGAGCCCTTTAACTAGGGTCACTCCCAAGAAACTAGTGCATCTTAAGGAATCCACTTCTAATTCAGGAGAAACACAAAAACCAGAGATTAAAGTCTATAGCAGGAGACCCAAACAAGTAAAATCAGTAGTTTCGAGTAAAAAAGCTAAGATTGTAGAATCTAAAATTGCTAACAACTCGGAACCCACTCATTTGTGGGAATCCAATGCCATAGATGTTCCATCTTCTTCTTCTCTTGTCAATGACATGTTGTCTAGATTGTCCTCTGGTATCTAGACTCCGGATGCTCAAAACATATAACAGGGAATCGCTCTCAGCTCATGAACTTCGTTAGTAAATTTCTGGGAACTGTTTGATTCGGAAATGATCAAGTTGCTAAGATCATGGGGTATGATGACTATCATCTGGGAAACGTAATTATCTCAAGGGTGTAGTATGTTTAGGGGTTGTACGTAACTTGTTTTCTTTTGGACAATTTTATGACGCGGATCTTGAAGTTTCTTTTAGGGAAAACACTTGCTTTATTCGGAATTTAGAAGGTTTTGATCTACTTTCAAGCTCAAGAGACACAAATTTGTACACAATTTCTCTTTATGACATGCTAAAGACTTCTCTGATCTGTCTTCTATCAAAAGCTTCAAAGACTAAGAGCTGGTTATGGCACCGTTGGTTATCCCATCTTAACTTTGGTACTCTTAACAAGCTAGCTAAAGACGGTCTTGCACGAGGCATTCCAAGGCTTAAATTTTAGAAAGATCATCTGTGTTCAGCATGTGCATTAGGAAAAAGCAAGAAATCCTCTCATCAACCCAAGGCTGAAGACACTAATCAAGAGAAACTCTATCTTCTACATATGGATCTTTGTGGCCCGATGCGTGTGGAGAGTATTAACGGGAAAAAGTATATCTTGGTGATTGTTGACGATTACTCACGATTTACTTGGGTCAGATTTTTGAGATCGAATGATGAAGCTCTTGACGCTATCACCAAGTGCATCAAAAATACTAAAGTTCGTTTGAATGCCACAGTCCGTAATGTTCGAACAGATAATGAAACGGAATTTGTCAATCAGACTCTTTGTGATTTCTATAAAAATGTCAGCATTTCGCATCAAACTTCTGTTGCTCGCACTCCTCAATAGAACGACTGATAACCTTTAAAACTAGCCTTTTTGTATATATAAATTATAATAAATATAATAAATATATAAGGATAATTTCAAGATTATAATTCAATTATAGTACGATAAGTATTCCGAAAGATTCAAAGAAAATTCCTTTTGACCAAAGGAAAAATCAAAAATCCCCCGGGTCGTTCTCCCAACGAGGTGCAAATTGAAAATAGAAGACGTTTGTGATCGCGTAATTTGAATGGTTAAAAAGGAATTTGGAATTTTGATTACTAATCTATGAATAAAATGCAAAAACAAATAGGAGAAACCTAAAAACGAAAGCTAAAAGTGATTAAAACCTAAAAACGAGATCCGGGCCCGAAACCCGTTCTTTAAAAACTCAAATTTTGCAAAAATAACCCTACGAAAGCAAATTTAATTTTCCTAATTGCTAAATGATAAAAGAAAATTTTCTAAAAAAGAATTATATTTTTTTTGACTTTTTAATAATTTTTATGAATTAAAAACAGATTTTAAAAGAAAAATTGATTAAAATAGTAAACTTAAATGAAAAATTCTGAAAAAATAAGGAAAAGTAGCTTGAAGGATGCTGGTTCTATGAAAAATAAAAGCTGGAAAAGTGGCTTATCAAATAAGCCCGAAATAAGCAAAAGAAAGCTTATTGGCAAAACTGTTAAAAAGAGGTTAAAAGAATTGATGTTGCAATTAAAACAGAAAAGACCCAAGGGCGACTTGTAGTAGAGAGTGGTGTGTGAGGCGTTTGCTATAAAGGGGGAGGTCCAGGGTTCGAATCCTTGGCCTCCCTTTTTGATAAAAATATATTTTTTTCTTTTTTTTTAAACTTATAAACCTAACAAAAATAAGCAAAATTTAAAAAGCAACTTTTTTATGAAAAGTAAAAATAAGCTAGAAAATAAGCAACTAAAGCTGACAGTTTGGGCTTTTTTAAACTAAGGCTAGGATAAACTAACTGCTATGCTAATTCTAAGGCTAATAAGCTAGGCAAAAAGCAAACTAAGCAAACACAGCAGTTAAACAACACCTAATAAGCACACACTATCAAAAATAAGCTGAGAAAATAAGATAAGGCTAAGGGCATATTTACTATTTTTACACTAAGGGTAAGAAAATAATCTAACTGATATGCTTTTTAAGGCAATTAAGCAAGAGGAAAAGGAAAATAAGCAAACATAAATGAGGTCCTATATCTAATAAGCAAATGCAAACAAAAATAAGCCAAGGAGAGCAGACAGATTAGCAAGAAAAGCAAATAAGCTATAAGCACAAACTGGTGCAGGGCAGCCTAAGGGACACTATTAGGCTTTTAAGCACTTAAAGGGGTCCTCAAGGGAATGCAACTTATACCAGCTTAAAGAGTGACTTAAGGCCTTTCTAAAAGAACAAAGAACACAAATTTTAAAATGCAATTAAGCTAGTAAAAAGGCTTGTGAAATAGGCTATCACAAATATCATATGCTGATTGTGGGATTTTTGCAAAGATAATGGGCTGTTTTGCAGCCTATAAATAAGCAAGCAAATAAGCTCAAAAATAAAAGACAAGTAAAAACATATGGACACAAGCTCCTAATGAGCTTGTGCACCAATTTTCAAAGGCTAAAAACTATTTTAAGGATCTGATAATTAGGTTTGAAAAGAGGGCTCTTAATACTTGAAAACACTTGATAGAAATGACAGATTTTAAAAAAGCACAAAAGTAGACTTAAAGGTAAACTAACCTACTGCATTGACACTAATAAAAGACACAAAAACAAGCTCAAAAAAATGATCTTGGAAAGCCTTAATCAAATAAGCCCATTGGGACTGTTTTTGTTACCAACAGTTTTAAAGGGCAAATAGGAAAAGTCAAAAACAAACTTTTAA
>BQNB010017598.1:55000-69685 GCA_026074375.1 Tanacetum coccineum
GGCTTTCTTTAGAAGGCTGCAACATCGGTTGTGAGCCGGCAAGATGCAGCAAACTTTTATCAGCCCACAGTTTATAATTATTATTACCACAATTTTTCCATTTTTTTCATTTTTTTAACATATAATTACCATGATATAGAGAAAATTTCGTTTTAGAAAATTTAAGTATAAATTTGAACTAAAATTATTGATATCGACTATACTTCAAAAATTGTTGATTTAAGTTTAATTTTCAAAAATAGCACGTATTATTAGTCCGGTTAGAAGCTTATGGGAGAAAAAGCCACAAATTACACACATGAGCTCTTAAGATTTCCAAATAATCCTTGTTTAGCATCCAACTCATAATTAACTCTATCATTTTTCGTTCTTCGCGAAGATTCGCGAATGCTTAGTCTAAAAGTTAAGGAACAAGCTAGAGCCCAACACGTTCGATCGGGTCAAAATTTACTCTTATTCTACCCAGCCGGAAAGTCAAAACTGTGACAAAACACTTATTTTATTTTTAAAATTTTTTCATTTTTTTGAAATTTTGGTGGTAAAAACGGGATTACGTGAAAACAACGACTGCAGGCACAATCAAATCGATAGATCCCCCCATACTAAAATTAAACATTGTCCTCAATGTTTTAAGAAGGGTCTCTACGTAAATCCTAAGCCGTTTATTAAGTGTGCTTAAAGAAAAACGTTAGTCGATAAGATTTGGATATCGGATTCCCAAATTGAAGCTGAGGATGTGAAGCTCTTGTGAACGAAGGACAAAACTGCGAGCACGAGAGGCTTCAAAAATCTGGGCAATCCTGGACATACAACACAAAACACGAAACACGGATAATGGAAGAGGCGGGCCTCCTCACAACAACAAAAAACACTTATTCATTACTGCTACTTAATTAATAATTCTACTACTATGATAATACTAGGATAAGCATGGGTTGCCACCCACGAAGCGCTTGTTTTAGGTCACTTAGCTTGACCCGATCCCCCCATACTTGAGCTTGTCAAGGGGGATAGAAATGGGGATGACGAACACCCAAATTTGGAGTGTTGTCAGCATGAATCAACTTCAAGCCCCGATGTGATGAAGAAGGAGGATATTTCTCCTTTTAAGCAAGAACACCGTGATTGAAAACTTTGTCTACATTTTCGGATGAAAATGGAAGTAAAGTATCAATCATGGGGAAAGAGGAGCAAGAAATCTCGTGGATTCGACTTCAATGCATATCCCCGGATCGTAAATCTTGTTTCTATCTCCGGAAGGAGAAGAAATATCAAGATCGGATCCGAGATCATTATGAGAAGGAATGAAGTCGAAATCCATAAAAAGGGCGGGATGGGTGGGCAAAATATTTGGCACATCCACAGGGATGTCTTCCACCACACCAATGGTTAAATCTCCCGAATCGGGATAATCAACATGAAATGAATCGAACTCGGGAAGGGAAGTAGAATTATTGTCATCTTCCGAGTCAAAATCATCACTCTCAATACCCGGTGGTATTTAGTCATCCGGACCGGAAAATATATCGATCTCTTCCCTAAGAGAGTCACTATCCTCAACAGGGATAGGAAATATGGGAAGAGACTTGATGATAGTATTAGAATTGTCTTGAAAAGCTTCCGGTGGTTGGGGAGAAGAGTTATCGTAGAGCAAACTCTCCAAAAACAAAATATCACCCTCCGGATCAAGGTTGATATTGTCAATTCCCGGTGGAATTGATTGGAGACGAGTGAGTTCATCGGCCAACTCATCGCGAAGAAAATTAATCTTGGGAGGGGAAGCCATCAAGGTATCATGATTGACTAATGATTCAAGAAGATAAGACTCGGCATCAAAACGAACATCTTTCGGCGTAGAATCGTGGTCTTCATTATGAATCGGATTAAACTCACTAGAAATGATTTCCTTGTCAAGATCAAAAAGAGGGTTCGAATAAGTTTTAAAACTCATTTCGTGTATAACCTCCTCATGACTTGACTCGTCATCACTAGAGGTAGAATCGTCGAAGAGAGGATTGGAAAACGCTAAAAAATTTGTCGTTTGAGAATCATCACAATCGGGCACATCACACTCACTTTCAATATTGGAGAAATCCTCGGACTCACTTGGGGTTGGGACAAGGTTCTCAACACTAGACTTTATGAATTTGTCCGATTCAGTTTCCGAAATAGTGTCAAGATGCTCATCCTCCATTATGAGAGAGTCAAAGGGCTTCCCGGGTGTAATTGCAATAGTATATTCCTCGTCATCATCATCGTCGTAGTAAAAAGAGTTGAAATGTCACGAAGGATAAGTACTAAGATTAGCTACCTGCTCTAGTTGCTGAAGCTTTTTCTTTTTATTAATTTCAATACTCATTTCATTGAAATTTTCCTTAAGCTCATTAATCTTAATCTCAATATCAATTCTCCCACTACGATAATCCTTTTCATTAATTAAAGTTTTCATTTCATCTAAATACTGCTGCTTCAGATCCTCCATATCTTGGATACTCATCTCTTGAGGAGGTTGATGAATGACGAGAAACTGCGGGGGTTCAATTTGGTCAAAACCAGAATAACTAGAATCATAACACGGATTAGGTTCGTAATAATTCTGGTTTATTGGTTGACACTGGAAAGTCTCATGAAGACCCCCGCAATTTGCACAATAAGGCTCATCGAAGATCAATCGATCACATTGACAAGTCTCATGCGGCCCCCCATAGTGGCTACAACAAATATATTATTGTTGAAAACTTGGTGAAGTTTGTGGAAAATTATCATAGTTTTGATTGAAACACGGGTCCTGATTGTAGACAAACGGGACTTGAGGTGGACAATCGTAACCATAATGAGCACCGTTCCTACAAAACTCACAAGTACATCGTTGACAAAAGAAATCGTCTAACAAATCCCTACATTCGTAACAAAATTTTTGTTTGATTTGTGGAGGACATTGTGAAAAATTTTGTGTAAAATTTTCACTAGGGTCTTGATAGTGGGAACTTTGTTATTGAGGTGTGTTATCAAAGTTAGGATTTGCATTCAATGACTCGATGGAATGAGTTAGGGGTTGCGGAGGTGGGTTGAAAACTTTTGGAGAATCAATGAAAGAATTTGGATTAGAGTCATCAATTGATGAATATTCATCACAAATGTGGCAAAATCCTTTACTAAGACTAGACCAACACCTCTTGCAAGTACACCGTTGACAACGTTCATGTTCTTCTAACGGATCTTTACAATAAAAACAATGACGTTGATTGAATGACGGCATAAGAATTAAACAATTAAGAGGGATAGGAAGAAGAATTAAATGGCTGATTATTTTTGGTTTTTCAATAATTAATTAACAATTTATTTTAATTAGACCGAAGAACTTAAACCAATAATCAACTTGCTTCACGGTAGCTATTAAAAACCTTCTCCTTTCGGGTCGTAGTTCCTCGGAACAACCCTCCTTATACCCCTCTTGGAGTTTGTTAAACTTTTAAAGGTGAGCCGTACTTGACAAGTGACACAAAGGCAAGTTTTAAATCTTTGAATTGAGAACTTATTTGGTATTGTTAATTAATTGATATTCACAAAATTGGAAAAGTAAAATATTTTTGGATTTTTTATAAAAATATTCACAAAATCAAACACTAATCTTCAATCGTAACGATAATCGTTTCACAGCCTCCCCGGCAACGGCGCCAAAATGATAACCTTTAAAACTAGCCTTTTTGTATATATAAATTATAATAAATATAATAAATATATAAGGATAATTTCAAGATTATAATTCAATTATAGTACGATAAGTATTCCGAAAGATTCAAAGAAAATTCCTTTTGACCAAAGGAAAAATCAAAAATCCCCCGGGTCGTTCTCCCAACGAGGTGCAAATTGAAAATCGAAGACGTTTGTGATCGCGCGTTTGAATGGGATTAAGAAGATTTTTGGTTTTGGAAACTAATTCTACAATTAAAATGCAAAAACGAATACGGGAAACCTAAAAACGAAAGCTAAAAGCGATTTAAACTTAAAAACGAGAACGGGGTTCGAATCCCGTTCTTTAAAAAATGAAAATCTAAAATATTAACCCTACAAAAGCAAATTTAATTTTCCTAGGTTCTATTTGATAAAAGAAAATTTTGAAAAAAAGAATTTTATTTTTTTGACTTTTTAATAATTTATTATGAATTAAAAACGATTTTATAAAGAAAAATTAATTAAAAATACTAAATTAAGTTGTAAAAATCTGAAAAAATACAAAAAAGTAGATTAAGACATGCTGGTTCTATGAAAAATAATAGTTTTGAAAAAGGGCTTATAAATAAGCTGAAATAAGCAAAACAGTGTGTATAAGCTAAAAGGGAAAAAAGATGGCTTAAAGAATAAATTGTGCAAATTCAAACTGAAAAAGACCCAAGGGCGACTTGTAGTAGAGAGTGGTGTGTGAGGCATTTGTGTGCAAGGGGGAGGTCTAGGGTTCGAGCCTGGGCCTCTCCGGAATAGTGATTGCAATAGTATATTCCTCGTCGTAGCAAAAAGAGTTGAAATGTCGTGAAGGATAAGTACTAAGATTAGCCAACTACTCTAGTTGCTCTTTTTCCTTTTTCCTAATTTCAATACTTATTTCATTGAGTTTTTCTTTGAGCTCATCAATCCTAATCTCACAATCCCTTCTATAATGAACATCTATTTTCTCATTTCGGTAATTTTCAATCGAAATCTGATTAGTAATACTTCGCATTTCATCTAAACAATGCTGCTTCAGATCCTCCATTTCTCGGATACTCATTTCTCGAGGAGGTGATTGATTGATATTAGCCGCCTGCTGACGTCAACGAAATTCCTCAAACATAGATTGCAAACTTTCAATGATTCCTTTATTTAATTCACTTATCCACTCTTGATTTATAATCTGAGGCTGATGATCGATGGAATACTGCGGGGATTCAATTTGGTCTAAACAGGAATAATTAGAATCATAACACGGATCAGGTTTAGAATAGTTCATCGGTTGACATTCATAAGTCATATGAGGACCCCCGCAATATTCACAACAAGGATATTGTTGTGGAAAACGGCGGGTGGATAGGGGGGGGTGGGTGTGGGTGGTTGAGGCGTTGTCAAGAAGGTGAGGGGTGGATCGTAACATACGGTTCCGAATTAATAGACAAACGGACTTGAGGTGGAACCAATCGTAACCATAATGAGCATCGTTCCAACAAAACTCACAAGGACATCGGTTGGCAGGTTGGGAATTGAGGGGGGGGGTGGGCGGTATTAGTGGAGTGGGGGGACACACACGAACAATTAAAATGAGAGCGCTCCAAATAAATTTTGGTTTGATTTGTGGAGGACATTATGAAAAATTTGTGCAAAAATTTTCACTAGTCTTGATAGTGGAACCTTTGTTATTGAGGTGTGTTATCAAAGTTAGGGAGGATTTCATTAATGACTCAATGAATGATTAGGTTCGGAGGTGGGTTGAAAACTTTTAGAGAATCAATGAAAGAATTTAGATTAGAGTCATCAATTGATGAATATTCATTACAAATGTGGCAAAATCCTTTACTAAGACCAGACCAACACCTCTTGCAAGTACACCATTGAAAACGTTCATGTTCTTCTAACGGATCTTTACAATGAAAACAATGACGTTGATTGAATGACGCCATAAGAATTAAACAATTAAGAGGGATAGGAAGAAGAATTAATTGGCAAAGAGGTTAAAGGAGATTATTTTTGGTTTTTCAGTAATTAATTAACAATTTATTTTAATTAGACCGAAGAACTTAAACCAATAATCAACTTGCTTCACGGTAGCTCTTTAAAAGAAAAACGCACAAAGGAGCAGAGGAGCGGGAAAGCGCGAAGCTATTAAAAACCTTCTCCTTTTAGGTCGTAGTTCCTCGGAACAACCCTCCTTATACCACTCTTGGAGTTTGTTAAACTTTTAAAGGTGAGCCGTACTTGACAAGTGACACAAAGACAAGTTTTAAATCTTTGAATTGAGAGCTTATTTGGTATTGTTAATTAATTGATATTCACAAAATTAGAAAAGTAAAATATTTTTGGATTTTTTTATAAAAATATTCACAAAATCAAACACTAATCTTCAATCGTAACGATAATCGTTTCACAGCCTCCCCGGCAGCGGCGCCAAAAATTGATAACATTTTAAAACTAGCCTTTTTGTATGTATAAATTATAATAAATATAATAAATATATAAGGATAATTTCAAGATTATAATTCAATTATAGTACGATAAGTATTCCGAAAGATTCAAAGAAAATTCCTTTTGACCAAAGGAAAAATCAAAAATCCCCCGGGTCGTTCTCCCAACGAGGTGCAAATTGAAAATCGAAGACGTTTGTGATCGCACGTTTGTGATCGCGCGTTTAAACTTAAAAACGAGAACGGGGTTCGAATCCCGTTCTTTAAAAAATGAAAATCTAAAATATTAACCCTACAAAAGCAAATTTAATTTTCCTAGGTTCTATTTGATAAAAGAAAATTTAAAAGAAAGAATTTTATTTTTTTGACTTTTTAATAATTTATTATGGATTAAAAACGATTTTATAAAGAAAAATTAATTAAAAATACTAAATTAAGTTGTAAAAATCTAAAAAAATACAAAAAAGTAGATTAAGACATGCTGGTTCTAAGAAAAATAATAGTTTTGAAAAAAGGCTTATAAATGAGCTGAAATAAGCAAAACAGTGTGTATAAGCTATAAGGGAAAAAAGATGGCTTAAAGAATAAATTATGCAAATTCAAACTGAAAAAGACCTAAGGGCGACTTGTAGTAGAGAGTGGTGTGTGAGGCGTTTGTGTGCAAGGGGGAGGTCTAGGGTTCGAGCATGGGCCTCTCCTTTTTAGTAATTTTTTTTTGAACTTATAAAACTAGGAAAATTAAACAACTTTAAAAAAAGGCAATTTTTACACAACTGGAAAATAAGCAGAGAAAATAAGCAAAGAAATGGGCAGTTCTACTTTTTTTATACTAACACTAGGATAAGCTAACTGTTAAGTCTAATAAGAACAAATACGCAAGCACAAATTAGAAATAAGCAAAAACATATATGCTACTAATCCTAATAAGAAAATGAAAACAAAAATAAGCAAAAGCACAGCTTAATGGCTACTAATATAAGCTTAATGGCTACAAAAATAAGCAAAAACAAAAATAGGCAAAAACTGTTTGGTAAATAGCCTTGGGGACAAACTTTGGGCTTATTTTTAAGCCCAAAGTTAGAACCTTATGGGCCTAAGGCTTATACCAGCTTAAAGCACAGCTTAATGGCTACTAATATAAGCAAAGAAATCAAAGTTTGAAATTCTAAAAAGCTAGAAAAAGGTGAAGTGAAAATGGGCTGTCACAAAGACTATGCAAATTTTTGGTTTTCTTGAAAAGAAACTAGCAATAAGCAAGCCTCAGAATAAACTAGTAAATAAGCTCAAATTGAAAAAAAAGTTAAAACATATGGAGACTAGCTAGAAAAGAGCTTATGCTCAAATTTTGAAGTTCTAAAAACCATTTTAATGATCTGATTTTTAAGGAAGAAAAAGGCACTTTTGTAACTAAAAATGACTTGACAAAATTTTTAACAGAAAATTAACAAAACAAAATAAACCCTATGGACTTTTACTACTCTATTTGGACACTAAAATGGACACAAAATAAGATTCAAAAACAGGTTTTAAAAGCTAATTTAAATAAGAGCTTAAAAAACTGTTTTGTCAAGACAGTTTCAAAGACTTCTTTGGAAAAACTTAAAAACTAACTTACATACTTAAAATCTTTAAAGAAATGATTTAAAACAACTTAAGGAGGCTTGTTAAAGCTTGCTAGTTGACCCAAAATGTTTTTAATACCTAAATGACCCACTTTTCTAGTTATGCCAAACACCCCTTAAAGATTGAAAACTGAAATTTAAAACTGATTACAAGGAATTTAAGCAAAGGTTTTGGGAAACAGATAACAAGCAACAAGTTTTAGGCAATAATAAGCAAAAAGCAAACACAAATAAGTAGTAAAAAAAGAAAGATAGCAATAAGCAGTTTACAAGGAAAATAGGCAGATTTTTAGCAAACTTAAAATGAATGACAAATAAGCAATAAAAAGGAACTAGTAAGCATAAAACATCACAATAAGCATAACAAAGCAAGAATAAGCTGAAATAAGCACTAAATAAGTACTGCTATAGTAACTTTAAAAAAATGGGAAAATGAAACTCACAACAGTCCTTAGCTTATGACAAGTGTATAAGCTCTTAAAAAGCTTATGACAAACCTATATGCTTCCCATAAGCTCTAAACCAAGGCCGGCCTTAATACACCTTGCTCCAAATGATTTCTTTTTGTGATCTTTCTTGGATTTTTAAATATTTTTGACAGAAAATAAAGTAAACTTTTATATGAGCTTTTGATGACAGAAGCTTATACAAAACCTTAGGAAAACAGTATTTAAATGACACTTAAGTAAATGGAAATAATTTAAAGAAAACAGTAAATTGCTTAAAATTAAAATACAAGTATTTAAAAACAAGAAATTTAAATGACAATATATTAAAATGCAGTAAATAAAGGGGTACAAAGTTTTAGTTAATACAAGTTTTATTAAACACAAAAATTCGACAAAGGTAAGAATGAAATACATCATGCCTATTTATACTAAAACTAAGTCTTGAGGCTGTGTTTATTCATAGAGAGGCTTCAAGAGTGTGCTTGTCATGTGAGTAGGAAGTCAAGCTGATCATAGCCCTTGAATTGCCTTGGTCCCAAAGTCATACGATCCTAACCCTTCAAATTCTTTGTCCAATGAGCATACAAGGGATTGCTATGGTGTCTTGGTGTTTTGTGATGTGGGGGTGAGTGGTGGTGATGTTTTTGGCTGTATGTAGCAGGGTAAGGACACAAGAAGAAGACAAACAGTAGTTATGGGCTTTGGCGGGAAGGGGACACCCTGTTTGTTTGTGTGCAGGGGATAAGTTTGGAGAAAAGGCAAAAAAAGCCCCTCATGGTGATATGTATAATTTTAAGAATCGTCCTTGTGGTGTATGATATTTTTGAGGGTTGGCAAAATGAGTCCATGAGGGTTATTTGTGTTGTTACATGACAAGTCCTTATGGGATCTAACAGAGTTAGGGTTAAAGAATAATAGGACTTAACAACTGTTAAGTGTAAATGGGAATATGGTTTTGGGCTTATACTTATTTTTTGGGCCGGTTATGGTATTAAAGGGAATTGGGCCATTCTCTTGATTTGGTCTTCATATAATATTTAAATGGGCTGACCCGGCCCATTAGATGGGTACGGGTGGGCCCATTTAATATTTCTTCGGTTACGGCTTCGGTTTGACCATTGACTTTACGGGGTTGACTTTTGACTTTGACTTTTATTGACTTTGGCTTTGACTTGACTTTGGCTTTTCCACGCTTTTCCATTCCGTGCTTAATTTTGTTCGTTTTTGCTTGATTTTTCGTCCTTTTCTCAGATATCCGTTTCCTGCACAATATAAATGAAAACATACAAATACAATGTATTTTTGGTACGTTTTTGATCATTTAAGTCCGATTTAAATGGAAAAAGGTATGTGTAATTAAGCACATACCATGGTTATAGCTAAGATTAGGACTTGACATTTGGCTTAGTGTCGGAAAATAACGTAAGCGACGTGTAAACGGTTTTCTCCTCCTAAAGGGAGCTTGTTGACATAGTCAAAATCTCGAGTAGGATACTCGGGGAGTGGCGTAGGGCGAAGAGGAGTTACGTAGCCGAACCACTATGAATCTTGACGTCTTGGTTTGATTGTTCCCTTCCTTATCTATTTATATTGTTTTCATTATTATTTAGTATTAGTTTAGATATTTACATTTTTGATTCATATTGTTGATTGGTTGAACATACAACTCGAATCTAAGTATTTTGAAAGTAATCTTTTAAAAGGTAAAATAAACCTGTAAACTATTCAACCCCCCTCCCCCTTCTAGTTTCCATAGATTTCCTTAAAAGCTTGACGGGAAAAACTATATCGTTTCCTTCCATTCTACTCACACCAATGCAGTACGACAACTTGTCATATTACAGATAATTTAAATAAAAAATACAAACAATGCCTCAGTAATTGTAAGTAGAAGACACATGCTTTGGCCTAGACAGTGTAATGTCCGCAAAATGTAGTTGCAACTAGGTTACCAAGTCAGCATAGCCAAGCAATTACCACCAAATTAGGTATAACAAGGAAAACAATGAAACACACCTAAAACTATACCCCCCTTAAACGACATTTCATGGTCTGAACTACTACCATAAACATTAAGGTGAAAGCATCAATAAATTAACCTAAAAAGTTATGATGACAAATGCGTAGCAGAAATGTTGGTTATTTAAATAGAAGTTTTATCAATATTTTAAAGCAAAACAAAGATGATCTCAATGCCATGATGGAAACGATCTAGTCGTCAGCGATGCATTTGAGAAAATATTACGTCCGAGATCATGAGGCAAACTGCTACTATATCGCCTTCTATATCTAGTTCTTAACCCGCCTTTAACAACCATCACGCGGACGTTGCACCAACATAATAAAAAACTGACTGAATAACCATGGGAAAAGAGTTTAAAACACAACCTTTTGCGAAAGCTACTAACACAATAATAAGGACAACATAGAACATGCATGTTTCAATTATGATACATTTTGGTTTTAACATCACACCCTCTTGTAAACTCGACTCACGTTACTTTTACCGTGGAAAGCATGAACAAACAAAGAGCGAATTACCTTAAACGAAAAATTGATGGCAAGAGCAACGAAAAAGGGGTAATATGGATGTAGCATCCCATTTCCCACTATGCATTTGGCTGCTGCATCGATCGCCTAAGAATAACCTTGCTCCCTTGGCTTCTGAAGGTGGGCCAACATGAACATGGACATACCTCGTAACGTAAGTTCTCTTCCAAGCATCATAAACAACATGTGCATCGATTTCTTACATCCCCCCTAACAACAACATCATCTTGGATAACCTAAACACAAAACACAACAATCTGTTAATAATTATCTACCCGAAACAGTAGCCACAAAAATTAGATCTACAAACAATCTGTGTAAAGTATATGTAAAATTGTATTTTCTCACGTCAACGACTAATAATATAAAGAAACAAATTTAAAGCCAGAGTATGTACCTGTCTTTTTGCAGTCTCGCTTCGCGAAAACATCGTATTGCACCATCCCCATAATTCCATCGATTTCAACATCAATGAGAACTTAAAAAAATTAATTCAGACATAATAACATATTTCTCCGTACCCCAATTAAATAGACTTTACAGTACTTATGATTATACACAACACACAACTTTAACCTAGCCAAAATAACGACCGACTGACAACATTTTAATAAAAAAACAAAAACAATTATTCGCATCAGTAGGTATAAAACATAGCATAGCGAAACAGACGTCATTTTCATTATTTTGAAATAAAAAGAAAAGCCGACACAATCCAACGCGAACCGTAAGCGACATCCTTTCACCTTACCAAACTTCTAGCAGTATTGCAAACTATAACATCGCAATATAACGGTTATGTTTTATTACATTTATAAACAAACAAAGCGCCAATCGATCCGACAAAAGACCTTAGACAACATAGTTTTCTCAAAATGAAAAACGTAAAGCATTAAAGTCAAAACTAAAATATATACCCCCGCAGTGGGTACTCCATTTGGCGAAAACCTTGTGATACGTCGTGCGTAGAATCCCTACAAAAACAACATTAATGGGAACCTGAAAACACAAATTCAGACGTAACAACATGTACTTAATAAGCATCAGGACTCTAAAACGTTGCAAAACTTTCCAATTGTAAGACATAACAACAAGTGTAAAAACACAACTCTACACTGCCAAACGCAAGAAAAACACGCCTTAGAGTACTTACCATTATACACAGCTAACATCATTTCCAAACAACCGTCACTTGCATAGCATCGCTTCACGGCCACTAATTTTATTACTTTTAAATAAAAACCAAGCCTTAAACACTTAAACGCAAACCTCAAACCACACACACACTTTTCAGACCAAGCAATTTACGGATCTGCTATAAACTACATCATCGCAAAATGACAACAAAATTTATTACTTGCAGATACACACAATACCTCACATGGTCTAACAAAAACACCAAATGCCACAATTTTGGCAATACCATAATCTACATCATCGCAAAATGATAGCATATTTTATTACTTTCATATACACACAATGCTTCAAAGAGTCCAACAAAAACACCAAATGACACAGTTTTGGCAATTAAAAAAACATGTCGTTTTAGACTACGCCTATTGATTAGTCAGCAGATGACCCAGCCATCCTACCCACGCAACGATTAAATACTATTGTGTAATTTATTATTCTATAAAAAGATAAGCAAATCAGCCTAAAAAACACAACATCACAACATGCAATAACCACATTCAAAAATCCTAAAAAAGTACAACATGCAACAACCTTACTTTAAAAATTACCATCGAACACTGTTAGGAATCGAGAAAAGACTCGGTCACACATAAAATATGTAGCTCATAGGTCTTAACTAGTTTTTGAAACCTTAGTAAGGTAGAAAGCCCAAAGGCCCATAGAAATCCCATCTAGCCCACTATGTGGCCGGCCTAGGTCATGGTATAAGTACCCTCTCCACACATGGATAGGGTGTTGGTTGTTCACTTTCTCATTTTTAATAAGCTAATATTCTCTCTTCCTTTCTCTCTCTAAAAGTGTTCATCCTTTCACTTTCCCTCTCTAGTTATTTGTCATTGGATTGTGAGATTAGATAATACATGTATTCTAAAATTAGTGTCAAGAGCCATGGGGTGATTTAGTTTGGTTTTGTGTGTGTTTTTCTTTCTTGTTTAGGCGTGCGTTTGGTTCAAACTCAAACAAAGGGTCTTCACTTTTGTGGGTTTAAAACCATAAAGCTTTCATTTTTATTGCTCTTCTATATTAGTATAAGCTAGTTGTACAAGAAAAAGTTTGAAAGACATCAAAAAATTTCATCTTTTTGAGTTTTTTTGTTCAAAAGGTTTTTGTACTAAGAATCTTGATTTTAAATTTTTCGTGTCAAAAACGTTAAAGTTTGTGTTTTTAAAGTTCTAATAGGCTTAGGATTGTAAGAAGTACAAGAAAAATTGAAGAAAAAAGTTAAAAAGTGTGTCTTTAAGTGTTTGAAAAGTTGGTGTTTCGAAGTGCATTAGGCGAATTATACATTTCCTTCTAGGCGAATTATACTTGATTTTGTCTCAAGCGAATTATACAAATTGTACTAGGCGAATTATACAATATTTGTATTAGGCGAATTATACAGTATTTGTATTAGGCGAATTATACAGTATTTGTATTAGGCGAATTATACAGTATTTGTATTAGGCGAATTATACACTTTATATTAGGCGAATTATACTGGTTTTTTCCTTGGGCGAATAATACATTTTTTTCTAGGCGATTTATACATATTTCGTACTTGGGCGATTTATACAATTTGCTTAGGATAAGTATACACTTTGCTTGGGAGAAGTATACACTTTACTTGGGAGAAGTATACCATTTGCTTGGGAGAAGTATACCATTTTCTTGAGAGAAGTATACCATTTGCTAGGGAAAAGTATCCAATTTGCTTGGGTGAATTATACCATTTGCTTGGGTGAATTATACCATTTGCTTGGGTGAATTATACCACTTCCATTAGGAGATTTATACGGTTCTTTCTATGATTTGTAAAATCCCGTGAAAGATTAACTTCTTTTCCCGGTTTTATCAAGATTTGTTGATGTGCTGTCGTTGTATGGTTGTAATTTATGATTCAAGTTTTAAATTTATATTTTGTCGACTTAACCAAAAATAACACTTTAACGGGCAGTGTACCTGGTCGGTGGTAGTCTCATGGTAAGTAGGGTGTCGATCACTAAGAGCGAGAAACACTTTCAATTTATTAATACTTTAGTTTTTCTAATCTAAGTTAGTCTAATCTATGCTAAACCTATGCTAAACCTATGTTAATCCTAAATCTAATGGATAAGGGAGGGTTTTCATCCTGAGAGACTGGCACAGGTTTTGTGATGACTAAAACTAATTCAATACACTAAAACACATAAGCAAATTAACAGAAGATAAATGAGCGGTCTAGCCAAATATAAGAAAACCATATTAACCATTATTAATCCAATCAGAACGTTGGTTTGTTTATTTAGTGCAATGATTACGTATCTCGATGTGGCATATCATTCTTAAGACTTAGGTGGTACTTCTTCCTAAGACCTAGATACGTAGAATTATGTCACAATTAAACGTATCCGCATAAAGTATCCGTATTTGCTGATTATAATCTATCTTAGAGATTAAAGCAATGGTGATCTTGTTAAACCCTAGCTCATAGAGACTTTACCCACTTAATGCTTAATGGTAATTCATACACTAGTAGTCCACTAACCAAGTCTTTACAATATAATCGAGAACGTACTCGTTAATACCAAGGTTACCTTATGGTCCAACTAAGCTCACAATCTAAAGGCAAAGATAGGTCGTTAATTGTGATCCTATTGGTCTAGATGTATAAATCACTTACTAGTACAAAAAGTGGATTTGGTCACACATGGGCAAAATAGAACGGCCACACATTCACATATTTATGTGACCAAAGGT
>BQNB010017599.1:0-40212 GCA_026074375.1 Tanacetum coccineum
TAATGTAATTCAGTTTTTATTAATGAAATTTAGTTTAATTTTGTTATAATCTCTCTTTTCTTTCAACTAATAAGCTCTCTCAAGTAGCCTATTTGTCTCAAATAGCTAATAAGCTCATATTAAGCTCTCAAGAGTCTCTAAGCTCTTGATTCGAGCTTAACCAACCTTAATTTACCTTAACTTTAAAATCAGCAGTTTACCTTTGCTATTGGACTTGTGAATTCTTGGAAGGGAGATCTAAAATGGAAGGATCTCCAAGGACTCTTACCCTAGCTTATTTATAAGCTAGGGAGCTGGTAGATAAGCTCATTTTGAGCACAAACAGCCTTGTTGAGCTAGGCTGATTGTAAGTCTTCTTTTATTTTTATTGTCATTTTAATTCTAGTTGGTTTTAACTCAAATGCTTAATTAGATTAAAATGCTTATTTGCTTAATTAAGTCTGCTTATTATTGCTTGTTTGTGCTTTATCTAGTTCATTAATCATATTAGCCTATCTGTTTTTGCTTATAATAGTCTAGATCATAGATTTATAAATAATTTTTCATAAAACCATAAAAAACCAAAAATATTAGATAGCATAGTATAGATCTTTGATTTCTAGTTAATCAGTTGTTAGATCATGTTAGTTAAGATAGTTAAAAGCTATTAATCATCTGGTATCAAAGTTTCATAAACTAGAATTCATTTCATAAACTTAATTTGATCTTTCACTTCTTAAAGGGGTGTTTGGTTTAAGAGTGTTTGACCTAATAAAGTCAAATTAGGGAATGCAATTCACTTTAGTAAGCTGAGTTTTCATTTAAAATCAGTAGTTTAAGAGTTTTTAGAGGTTAGTTTGCTAAATGTCAAAAGTTATGGCTCATAATCTTTGTTCCAGCACCAGGGGAGATTTTCTCTAAATTTTATTTGTGAAATTTTGATCTAAGCCCTACAAGGGCTTAATCTTGCTTACATTTAGTTTATATACTCTAGTTGAGTGTGTTTAAGTGCAGGAATTCCCTTAGGAAACCTGCACTTGAAAATTTGCACTTGTGCAAAAAGCAACAGTACTAACTTTAGGTTAGTACTGTCACTTTTAGTTTAGTCATTAGTTAAGTAAAAGTAGTTTGTAGATTCTTAGATTCAAGTATAACTAAGTTTAGCTATAGCTTATTAAAGAATAAGTCTTGTTTTTCATTTCAAAACTTATTTTCCTAGTCAAATTAGCTGTCAAAAGTCTTGTTAAAATCCTCAAAAGCCAAAAACAGTAGGAACTTAAGTAGAGTCTAAATTTGTTAAATTAGCTTATAAGTCTAGATTTTATAGCTTATTTAGATGAATTATAAGTAGTTTGATATGTCCTTAAAATTTTAGAGTCTAGTTTAGCTTTTTATAGCTTTTAGCTTACTTGGAATTTGGTGCTAAGTTACTTATTTCCTGAGTTTGCTTAATTCTAGCTTAAATTCAGTAGCTTAAGAGGACCTTTAGCTTAGATTTTTTAGCATTTTTGGATTAAGCACATTATAAGCTTCCTAGAACTTTTTTTTCTTTTTTAATTTTGAGCTTAATTTGAACTTGTTATAAGCTCTTAAGTGAAGATAAGCCCAAAAGCTTACTTACTGAAACAGCTTATTATTAAGTGATAAGTTCTTATTGAGCTTATTAGTGGTTTTAAGCCCATATAGCCTTTGTTAAAGTTGTTCTTGCCAGCTTATTCTCCAACTTTGCTCTTTTAAGTTTTTCCTAAAAAGCACTTTTTAAATCTCAACTTATTTTTAGGCTTTAAGGGACTTGGGGTGTAATCGGGCTTGGCCTCAGGGTAGGTTTTGTAATTTTGATATTTGCTTGTTAACTCAGTTAGTTCCCCGTTTGACTCTTTGTTTTCACTATTAGTCCTTTAAGGTTTTTCATAGTTAGTCCTCAGTTGTTATAGGTTAGTTAGTTTTTAATCTTTAATTAATAATTAGGGTTTAGTTTTTAATAAGTTTAATTAAAGTTTTATAAAAAGTGAAAAATTAGGGCTTTTATTTTTATAAAATTTCTGCACATTTTCTTTATTTAGTGTAATTTTTATAAAAATTTTAGGATTTTATTTTTAATAGTTTTATTATTTTTATAGTTTTTAAATTAGTTTAAATTTTAGAAAAATCATATCTTTTAATCTAAAAAGCCAAAAATAGTAATTCCTTTTTCTAAAATTTTCTTTTTACTTATTTTACTTAGGAAAAATATAATTTCAATTATTTTCTATTTTTTTTATTTTTAGGATTTAATTAGAATTAAATAGTTTTTAATTGATAAAAAAAATTCAAAAATATATTTTTCTTTTTCTTAAAATTTTCTTTTATCCTAATTTAGGTGTAGAAAATTAGAGTTGTTAATCTTAGGGTTTAATTTTAGTCTATTTGCTTAATCGTCGTGTTTTATTTGTTTCCCGTATTTGTTTAATTGTTTAATTGCCTTTAATTGTTCAATTTTAATTGTTGCTTTTTATTTAATAGATATAGATTATCAAAAATATCTTTGCTTCATTCAAATCAGAATCCAAGCTTAAACGAGGTTTCAATTTCACTAGTCCCACCCCCTAGAGAAAAAAAAAAAAAAGAAAACGGACCCGGGTGATCTATATTTACCCGGTTAAGTGTACTTATTATATATTATTATTATATATATTTTTGAGGAGTGAATTTCTTAGGGAAATTTTCTAAATGCTCTTTGCAAGTATTTATTTTTTTTTTTATTAGTATATTTTATTGTGTATCTAAAACTAGGCTACCAAGTTTTGGCGACGATGCGGGGACTTGTGTTAAGATTCTTTCGTCTTTTAGGTTTATTTGGTTTGAAGATCCTTTCACCCTCGAAAAGTTTCATTCTTGTTTTATAATTCAAAAATCCAAAAAAAATCATAAAATATAAGAAGTAAAAAAATATTTTCCTTTTCTTTTTAATATAAGTAAAAGATACAAAAAAAGGAAAAGTCAAAAATATTAAAAAAAATTCTTACTTTTATAATAAGAAATAAAAAAGTCACCATGTGTTTAAAAATACCACTATATAATACTTTCTCCAACGGACGGTATTCTCATAATCTATTCGGTAACTTGTTGGTTCCCAAATCGAACTTAAGATTTAAACATCTTGCGCCATTTGTTGTCTCTACGAAGTACGGTACACTTGAAAAAAAATTTTTGAGAGCTACCGTGAAGTAGTTGCTTATTTGTTTAAGTTCTATTCCGTGTAACCGTTTAAAATTTCATTGTTAAAACAAATTGTGTAAAGATTTTTCTTTTTGATTTTTCGTTTTTCTTTTTATGCACACTCGTTGCAATCTCGAAGACGTCGTCTAACAACAACTCCTCGGTTGTTGTGAAAAGATTGATTTAGAAAGAACAATTGTCGATCAAAAACTTTGTTGCAATGGCGACAATTCGAACTGATGGCCCAATGTTTACAAGCACCATGAGGGGTATGAAGATGCTATGTGTCTCCAACCAATTAATGCAAACAATTTCGAGCTTAAACAACCTTTATCAATCTGGAGCAAAGCATAAGTTTACGGGTGTTAGACACGACCTCACAATCACCTTTGATTTTCAACCAAAAGTTCACTTCAACGTTTAGACACCCCGAGAAGTTCCTAACACTTCGATGAAGCTTTTGCTTTTTCCTTTTTCTCTAGCGGTGAAGCCTAAGATTGGTTAGACAAGGAACCTCTAGATCAATTCTCCGTGGACGATCCTTGGTGCAAAATTAATAAATCAAATTCTTCCCACCTTCAAAAACCACTTACTATCGGAATGAGATCATTACTTTTTCCAAAAACCAAACGAAACCTTCAATGAAGCATGGGAGCATTTTAAAGGACTCCTTCGTCAATTCCTCACCATGGCTTCTCGGAACTACAACCAACTCCGATACTTTTTACATTCTTTGAGTTCCAACAATCAAGATGCCTTAGATCGCCCACGGGTGGAAATTTCTTTAGATAAGATGCCCTACTCAAGGAGGATTGCGATTATTGAAGCAGTCAAAAGTTCGTTTACTCAAGAAGTAAGTGCTAATGATTCAGAAGAAGTGAGTACGGTTATGCTCCTCTTCTAATTCTTTCCCTTCTAATAATTCTTTCGATATTCAACAAATAGCCGCTTCTCTCGAGGATAAGATGACTTATCAAGATGAACAATATGATGAATGCAATGAAAGGTTTTGTTGTTACAACTCCCACACCATCAAAGTCGGTTGAGGAAGGATGTGTTACGTTGTGGATCGCCTCACGATTTTAACCATTGTCCGTCTACATCGAGGTGGAAACGAATTTTCCCGTTTTTGCATGACAACACAACACTTTAACAAACCGCAGCCGTTGGCAAATTTTCTTCAAAGGAAACCAACCTTACTAATCTTGGCAAGTCAAATGAGACCACGGTTTCAATCACCGAATGTCAAACAACCAAATCATACCAATAACCAATACAATTTCAATCAAAACCGTGGAACCAACTTTAATCAAAACCGTCAAAACAATCAAAATCAAGTTTTTCAACCACCAACCAATCAACCACCGGTTTACCAGTTTCCACATTCAAGCTCCTACTACTTATAATTCAAGGTGTTTCGAAACATATTTTGAAAACTACATCAAGGGCAAACGATGCGGGTCTGTTGAAAATGTTCAAAATCAGGGTCAAAATTTCGAATCAAATGGCTAATGTTAACGGAAGTTTGTTTTACACAGTCTTTTGATTAATTTCAAAAATTCCGCCTCTACTCTACCTCAAATCCAGGAACTCTTCCAAGTCAAACCGTGACTAACCCTCGTCAGCAAATTAATGCTATCACCACAAGGAGCGGTAAGACTTTGGAAGAACCTTCGATTCCTCTTGTTCCTACACCCGATGTTTCAAAACCCCAAAAAGAACCCGAACAAAACCCGGAGACGTCAACGGAAAAAGTGCAAAATCCAAATTTGGAAAATACCGCACATGTCCCACCTCCGGGGGAAGAAGATTCAATTTTCATGGAAATTCCAAATCCAAAAGCAAAGAAAACCATTAATGTTGAAATTCAAGATCTTAATTCTCCAAGACCTGATTCGTATCCACCTAAACTTCCATATCCTGAGAGGATGAAAATTAGAGAGCACGATAAACCAAGTGCTCAACATAGCCGGTTTTTGAAGATGTTCAAGCAACTCCGTTTAGAGATTGGATTGAAAGATGCTCTTGTCGAAATGCCAAAGTTCAACAAATGGTTAAGCTCGTTACTAAGGAACAAAGAGAAGCTCGAGGAGATCGCTATCATGACCGTGAATGCTGAATGTTCCGCTATCATTTTGAACAAAGTGCCAGAGAAGCTCGAAGATCCGAGAAAATTTCTTATCCCATGTGCTTTACAAGAACTCAATAGGACTAGTGCTTTAGCAGATTCAGGAGAAAGCATTAACCTTTTACCTCATTCTATCTACAAGAAACTTGAGCTTGAAGCTTTGACTCCTACTCGTATGACACTTGAGCTTGCCAATCGTTCGATTACTCACCCGATGGGCATAGCCGAGGATGTTGTAGTTAGAGTCGGTGGTTTCACGTTTCTTGCAGATTTTGTGGTGGTTAATTTTGAGCCCGATCCAAGAGTTCCTATTATTATAGGAAGACCCTTCTTTCGAACCGCAAAAGCTCTAATAGATTTGTACGAGGAAAAATTGACTTTACGAGTAGGAAAGGATGAACTTGTTTATTATGCCGATAAATCTGAGAAAAACAAGGAAAAGAATTGTGTTCATGCCATTTCTATCATTGATTTTTCAAAAAACGATCCGTTTAGTGGCAGTACCACTAATACTCCTCCTCCTAGTTCTTCTCCGATGAAGACTAGTAATAATGTAGAGAAGTTCGTCGATAAACTTGCTCCTCTTGATTCGTTACCACCGGGTAATGATGACTCGACTCTTAAGAAAGATTTTCATGAAGTAAATTTTCAAATTTACTCGATTCCCCTTTTTGAATTCGATGATAGTTTCAAATCTAGCAACGTGAATCCTCTCTTTGAAGAGAACGATAAGGATGTCGAGATTAAGTCTTCTTCTTCCTTCACACTTACTTCACCGGAAGTAAGTGAATTAGAAGCTTATCTTGAAAAAGATTCGATTCTACCGGGAATTGATCTCACCCTCCCTCCCACCTTTAAAGTTTCAAGTAGCAATCCTACTTCCCCTACTCTCACCGGAGAGAAAGTTTGTTCATGGAAAACTCCGATGTTTTTCTCTTTGATCCGATTTGTGTGGAAAATGATGACTCGAATTGCGATAAGGAAAAAGATAATTTGTCTCTTGGCAACTTACTTACATCAAAAACCAAAACTTCTTTCTCGTCCTCAAGAAATTGAAGAAATCAAAGAAAAAGAAGATAACGTTTCAGGTGATGTTCCAATCGATACCATTGTCATGCCAATTAGAATCACTTTTGATAATCCAATTGATTTTAATGATCATTTCTCCAAACCAAAGGACTTGAAAAAGGATTTAATCATTTCATTTGACTCTACCCCCGAATCAAGTATTTTACCATCTCCTTTGTTAGATTTCGACTCGCCTTTCACTGCGGAGTTGTCGGCTAGTGTTACCTTGAATTCTCTCAGAAACGAGGACAAAGTATTCAAACCAGGTATACTATTTTATCATGCCATTCATGATAAAAATCTTGTAACATTGGAGGAGAAGTTAAAAGAGAACATTTCCTCCGGGACTCTTTTAGTTTTCAAAGAACCGTCATTTCTTCTTCCTCCGCCAAAACCTCCAGATGAATGTTTGAAGAATGATGTGCTTAATTTCTACCAAAACCAGAAGACGTTTCCTCTAAATGTTGAAGATGTCAATTCCTTCACATTTATCATTTGGACTTTTCTTCCACATTTTACTTACACCGAGGAATCACCTTTGATTTTCTCCTTTAGGAGTGAGAATTTTGTTTTTGACCCCGGCATCTTCGCTTAAAGCCGGTGGTATTTCATTTGCTCTCTCCAAGAATGAATTAATTCGGAGATCGAGTCGAGCTTGTGACTCGGTGATAAAAAACAAGCCGCTTTGTGGGAGTTCACCCCATGCTTATCCTTTCTATTTTCTATTATCTAATGTGTTGTGTTGAGAGAGGCTTGTACTATTTCCGATTTCTCGATGTTTGTTGTGATTTTTGTAGGATCAACCCAGCAAATTTTTTAAAGCCTCTCGTGTCTGGTTGATTTGTCCCGTTCTACTCGAGCTTCTCATCCTTTGTGTGAAATTAGTTTGGGGAGATCCGATATCCTTTCATCATTATCGATTCACGTTTATCTTTGCATAATTCATAAACGGCTTAGATTTACGTAGAGACCCGACTTTAAACATTGAGGACAATGTTTTGTTTTAGTTTGGGGAAGGGAATCTATCGATTTGATGTTGCTTGCTTATTGTTTTGTTCTCACGTACCCGTTTTCCCACAAAAATAGCAAAAAATTTAAATTTTTAAGTTCTTATTTGCCATATTAGTTTTCATAAAAAAAAATAATAAATAAAATAAAATAAAATATAAAATAATATATATATATATATATATATATATATATATATATATATATATATATATATATATATATATATAAGTGTTAAGACACAAATGTAGGTTTTCCGTTGGTAAGAATAAGAAGTAATTTTTGACCCGATCGAACGTGTAGAGTTCTAGCTTTCTCCCTTAACAATTAATGATGATAGTTTGTGCTAGTCTCATGTAGACTTTAAACATGCTAGACTTGAAATCATTAGTAAATGAAAACTTGTGCTAATCTCAAGTAGATTTTAAATATGCCAAGTTGGATTTTATATGGCTAAGTGTTCGCGAATTTCTTTCTTAGAAATTTTAAATTGCGAAGAATAAGAAATAATAGTGTTATTTATAAGTCATGACATTAAACGTAGAGTAGTTGTTGTCTCTTTCAAGCTCATTAAGTGTAATTGTTGGGCTTTTTCTCCCATTAGCTTATTTTACCTTTTTTATTTATTGTTTAAATAATCAGAGTTGTATGGTTTTTGGTTAATTAATTAGCTATTAGAAGTTTTCTTTAGTTCCTTGTGATTAGGAATGAGTACGCATCAGGAATACTTAATTTGGCATATTATTATGTACTCATATTAAAGAAAATATTTAGTTCTATTCCTTAATAGAGCCTTACGGTATAGGGGGATAAGTAGATTCAATAATAATTCCGTGACTGATAAAGTTTGTCGTATCTTGCCGGCTCCAACGATGGTACAGCCTTCTAAAAAGGCTCGAGGTGCAGTTAGGACGAAGTTGAAATATGTTTGCTAATATTGTCGGGGGTGCCGATGCTTGTAGCCTTCTAAAGGACTAGGTATAATTATGTTGCTTAAATTTTGTTTATTTTGTGCCTTAAAAGTGCCTAAGGGTATATGGTGCAAATAAGATTGGCCCATTCATGATCTTAAAGAGCCTAGGTATATGACATGATTGGTGCCTTGCTTAAGTAGACTAATAAAGCTAAATTTTGGTTGCCTCGACTGTGGACTGTAATCTGATGACATTTGATACTTTTGAAAAGGGCTAGGAGCTAATTTTGCGTTGCTCTAACACATGAAGCTTTATTTTCGGAATTAATAAGTATCGAAACAAGTCTTAAAGAGCCTTTGGGTATATGACTTAAGTAAAACCTTGAGATACAAAAGTAGGATTTGCGGGAGGTAAAGTAAGTGCACAATTAATATTTATGAGTAGTGTTAGTGTCATGACTTGTAATTAACGGTGATCTTGTTTTTAAGCTTAGCATGGGAAAAGTGAAAAATCGGGGATGATGAAGTTATCTTTTGGACACTTAATTGTGCTTTTTGCTCTATGATCCTTAAAGTTACCAATGAGGTAATGAAAACAATACATTATGTCAACACAAATAAGTTGTAGTTAGGTAGTTAATTATCAAGAAAAATCATAAAAAGAGAAAAATCTTTGAAAATGGGAAATCGGGTGTTTTATAACTTGTGATCTCTTAAACTCTCTCAACAAAAATCTTTGCTACTTTTCAAAGGTTTAGTCTGGGGAAGTTTCGAGGTATTTGGTTATAAGGCATGTGATATTGCGTGAGGACACACAATCGTTTAGTTTGGGGAATTTTGATAAGTGTAAAATATACATATCCGTTAATACCTAAAATAACCCAATTAAACCCAAAACAGTCCAAAAATGGCAAATATATTCTTGTTTTGTGTCTAAGTGTGTGCAGGAATAAAAAGTGAAGAAAAGGACAAAATCAAGCCCAAAAATGACAAGGCAAGCACAAGGAACGGAAGAGCACACTAAAAGCCGGAAGCCCAAAGTCAAAATCAGTCAATTTAGGGTCAAACAAAGTCAACACAAAAATCAAAACTCCAAAATCACCCCACAAGTTTCACAAAAGTCCAAAATAATCCCTCATCACCTTATTGGGCCTCAAAAAAAGCTTAATGGGTCCTTCAAGCTTATTATCCTTTACCCAGCTAACACAAAAAAGCCCAAAAGCCCATTCCATGAGCCAATAACTAGGTCCAATTCACTTTATTAAATCTCAAAGGGTTTTCTTGCTAATTTCCGAAAACCTCCTTTTACTACAAAAAGAGGGAACAAGATGAGAGGGGCCATTAGTGCATATGGCAAACTTTCAACTGAAATAACTTATTCAGTTAAATTTAGGCGCAAATGGGGCACTTATTCACCCTTGTCCTAGGTTTACATGGGGTTAAACAGGGGTTTTTCTAAATGCCTATGGCTAAAATGGACAATTCAAGAGCTCGTTTATGTAAAGGCAAGGTTAGATTAGTCAAATCATGATCCTCATTAGCTCACTCTCAAGGTAATGACACGTCAGTGGATGGAAAGCACAAAGGAAAGCTCAAATTTACTCTTCACTCACTCACATAAGAAGCACAAATGTGTCACATCAAGGATTGCCAGCTTGGCAATCCGTGTGACTACATTTGTGATCCAACGGATGTGATTGCTTCTCAAATGATTGAAGGAATGAGTGGATATGATTGAATGAGACGTGGGCAAGAAGGCAGCCTAGAACCTTCTCCGGCAAGGGTATACAGCCCTCACTTATAACACACATTCACCATCTAGGGTAGGGTAGCTTAATTGTTTAGCTTAGTTAATTTTTATGTAATTTCTTTTTTAAATCATGTAATCAAGTTTTTAGTTAATGAAATTAATGATTTGCTTTTAAATAATCTGTCTCAATTATTTACAAGTTTTCATTTAAGCTTTATTTTCTTTTACTCTTGCTTAAAAGCTACCATAAGCTACTCAAAAGCTCTTATAAGTCTATAAGCTTATATGGAGAGTTTAATTCAGATCCTAACCTACTTTAATCCCTTAAAAACAGCTTAATTTAAGTCTTTTTTTACTTTGCTTTTGGACTTATGAGCTTTTTAGAAGGAGAGCTAACAAGGGAAGGGCTCTCATGGACCAATACTGGCTTATTCTAAATAAGCCAGAGCTGTAGATTAAGCTCAATTGAGCCTAGCTTCTGTTTGCTGAAGCACAAAGTAAGTTTTCCTTTTAAAATTCCTTTTGCCTTTAATTTCTAGCTTAAATAATTGTTATATTGCTTATTAGTTTAGATTTACTTAATTGCTTAAAATAGTTGCTTATTTCTGCTTATTTTTCTTTATTTGTGCTTATTAGTTATTAGTTTACATTTGTTTTTAGCTTATTAGTTATAAAATTTAGTATTTTCAATTCTGTCATAAAACTATAAAAAGCCAAAAATATTAGTTAAAGTTAGTGTAGATCTTAGATCTTAGCATTTTCAGCTATTGATTAATGTTCATTAAGCTAGTTTAAGGTAGTTTATTATCTGGTATCAAGTACTAGTTCATTAGTTTTCAAATCTTCTAAGCCATGTCTAATGCTTGTGAAGTTTTTCTTCGGATTTTTGTTGTTTTGACTACTAAAAGTCAAAAGTATTTTGTGATTTCCTTTTGGTTAGTTAGATTAGAGTATTAGATTAGGATTTGTGTTTATTTGATGCATTAGTTTAAGCTTATAATGATTTAGTGGCCTAACAAGTTGTCTGTGCACCAGGGCATTTTTTAGGTTTGCTTAGCTAGCTTAATTTTGATTCAAACATTCTAGGGTAGTTTTGAACTTGAATTTGTTTCATACACACTCAAATTGAGTGTGTAAGTGCAGTGGTAACCACAAGGTACCTGCATAATTGTGTTTGGCCTTTGCCAATTACACTAGCAGTGGTAAATTAGTTACCACTACTGTTACTTTTGTTCTTAATTTAAGTGAGTTTCCTTAGGACTTAGAGTTTAAAATTAGGTAGGCTTTTACTTAATAGATAGCTTAATATAGTTTCAATCTCAGTTTACATTTTCTAGCTTATTTCATAGCTTAATTCTGTTCTTATAAGTTCACTGCATCAGCAGTACTAAGTCAATTAGTACTGCTGATTTTTAAGCTTCAATTTAGGAAAGAATATTTAGGAGTTAGAAGCTAAAATTTAGTTATATTATAGTTTTCTAATAGCTCTAGTTAGGTCTTAGCTTAAGTTTTAATTCCAGCTTATCTTGCTTAGTTTAATTTGCTTTAAAAAAATAGCCATAAAACTGAAAACAACAAAAAACAGTAGGAATAGAATTAGTTCCTTAATTTTGAAATTTTAGACGTTGTTAGAATCTGATTTTTCTTTGTTAGTTTCATTTTCTTCAATTGTTTGAGTGATATGTAGGCAAGATTTAGCTTCTGATTCAGCTTTTTGAGCTTATTTGCTTAAGTGGTTTTTTTAGTTAAAAGAGCTTAAGCCTGAGTTTGCTAGTTTCTCATTCCATTTTAGTTGCTTTTCCATGTTTTCCGCTTTCATATCTGATGTTCTTGTATAGGTTTTAAAATTCATCATACTGTTTCAAAACAGTTTTTGGATTTAAAATTTTTTGGAGCTTATCTGGAGCGGTTTTTGTACAAGCATTTAAGCAATATTAACGGTTTTAAGCCCCACTTTCTAAGGTCAGCTGATAAATAAGCTCTTATTGAGCTTATTTGTGGCTTTTAGATATAAGTCTTTTCATTAAAGTTGTTCTCATCAAGCTGTTCTATAACTTTTCTCTTTTGAGTTTTTCCTAAAAAGCACTTTTTAAACTTCAACTTATTTAGGGGACTTTTTGGATTTTGGTTGTCTTCGGGGTTGGGACCTTAGGGGACCATTCTCGTATTTTCTATTTTAATTGTTTCTTTATTAATCCTTGTCTGTTAATCTGTTTAGCTCCGTTTGTCCTTATAGCAATTGCATAGTTAGTCCTTAGTTTAATATATAGTTAAGTGTTAATTAATTTTAATAATTTTAATAAATAATTAGGTTTAGTTTTAATAAATTCAATTAAACTTTAATTAAAAAATAAAATTAAGGGATTTTAATTTTTATAAATTTCTTTTAATTTTCTTTAATTAGTTTAATTTTTATAAAATTTTTAGGAATTTATTTTTAGCAGTTTTATAATTTTTAAGCTTTTAATTAGTTTAAATTTTAGAAAAATCATAAAAAATAGAAAAAGTTTTTATAAAAATACAAAAAAATAGTTTTTAGCTTTAGAATTAATAGCTTTATTTTTACATTAAGAAAAAAAAATTTATATCTTTTAAATTTTTATTTTTAATTTTAAAAGTCTTTTATTTTAATTTTAAAATTAGGAATTTAAGTCTAAAAATAGTATAAAAATAGTTTTCTTAACTTTTAGAGTATTTTAGATTTTTCTAAGTTTAAAATTTATTTTTCTACATTTTTAGGATTTAATTTTCTAATTTTTAGGATTTAATTAGATTTAATTAGTTTTTAATTCATATTAAATTCAAAAATATAAAAAAAAATGTTTTTCCTTTTCCTAAAATTTTCTTTTGTCTTATCTTAGGTTTAGAAATTTAATTTGCAAATTTTAAGGATTAATTTTATTCTACTTGTCAAATTGTTGCGTTTTATTTGTTTCCCATATTTGATTAATTGTTTAATTGCTCAAATTTACTTGTTGTTTTAGATTATCAAATCATCCATTTGCTTATTCAAATCAGAATCCAAGCTTAAACGAGGTTTCAATTTCACTAGTCGTTGGGAAAACGACCCGGGTGATCATACTTACCCGGAGAAATATACGTATTATATACTATATTATATATATTTTTGAGAGTGAATTTTATCGAGGGTAACTTGGTAATTTTCTTAATTGCTCTTTAAAGTATTATATTTTATATATATTTTATAGTGTATCTAAACTACTACCATGGTGAGTGGTGGGTGTGGCGGTGATGATGAAGAGGGTGGTCGGCTGCGACTGTGGTGGCGGCGGCGTGGAGGTGACAGTGGTGAGGTGGTGTTGATCGTGGTGGTGATGTTATGATGATGATGATGATGATGTGATGATGGTGGTGGTGTTATGGTGGCGTCGGCGGTGATGATGAGGTGATGGGGTGGCGCGTGACGGCAGAGGTGTTAGCGGACCGGACTAGATGATAGGGTACGAGGAGTATTTTTGGGAGGTTGGCCGGAAAAGATCACCGGGAAAACTTTTCGACGGTGGACGGAGGTGATTGGCGGCGGTGGCGGGGGGGACTGCCCGGATTTGAGGGAGAGAGAGAGGTGAATGGGATATGTGTGTGTTTTATAAAAGTTATAAATGAGAAATAAAAATATAACTTATATATATATATATATATATATATTATATATATATATATATATATATAAAGTTTTTAAGAAAAAAGACAAGTGACAAATAGATTAGGGTTAATTATATAAATATTTCACAGGGACCAAAAGTGTAAATTTTGGTAAATAATGGTTCGAGACTCGTTTGAACCACTTAACGGACGATTCAAAACACGAAACTTGCGTCATTGCGTTCCAAATCATTTTTCCGACGAAAATGAGTATTCACTTGATAGTATTTCGTAAATATTTTTATAACATTTATAAAAACATTAGTTATTTATTTGGTGAACCGGTTACGCCTTGTCTGAAATAAAAATGGATTCAGCTCGAATTTTCGCGTTATCAACAACGCTTTTAATAAAAATGCTAAGGCCCCGTTTGGTTTGCTGAATCTTTAGGATTTTGATGGAATTGGAATCTGATTCCAATTCCATAACGTGTTTGGTTGGCAGAATGTTTGAATTCAAAATTTGATTCCAATTCCATAGTGTGTTTGGTTGGCGGAATTAATGTAATGAAATACCTCAAATTCCTTTATGTGTGGAATTAACATTCCATCCTAAAACGGAAGGAAAGTTTATAATTCCATGGAATTTGATATTTTTATCATCAAAAATAAATTTTTATTATTATTATCATTATTATTATTTTTTTTTTATTAATATTTTTTTAATAATAATAATAATAATAATTATATATGTAAATTTTCTTACATAAAGTTGGATGAGAGTCTAGACACAAGTTGAGCTCCCACTCCTTTCTGAATACAAAAACTCACTCTATAAAAGATAAATACACCACTCTTAGCATTATTTGAGTGGCTAATAGAAATAGACTTAATACGTGAAAGAGTGTCCAAAGCATCCGTATCGAATAATAATATTTGAGTGGCTAATAGAAATAGACTTATTTTGTATTATTTTATTATTATTATTAATTTTTATTTATATATTTTTTAAAATTATATTTATTTATTTATTTTAAAATTATATTATTTATTTATTTATTTTAAAATTATATTTATTTATTTATTTAAAAATTATATTTAATTATATATTTAAAAATATATTATTATTATTATTTATTTATTTATTTATTATTATCTATTTATTTATTTAAAAATTATATTATTTTTTAAAAATTATATTATTATTATTTATTTATTTTTAAAAAATTATATTTATTATTATTAATATAATTATATAATTTGTTTTTTCATTTCATTTTTTTCCAACCAAACACGCGATAGTTTTCACAAATTCCAATTCCTTCAGATTCCAATTCATTAACATTCCAATTCCTTGACATTCTAATTCCTCAAACACATTTCAATTCCAACAAAAACATTCTGCGAACCAAACGCACCCTAAGTAGTTTATTAAATATTTTTATTTAATAAAATGTTAATTAAATACAATTTAATTATTTCTGTGTCGGTACGCGTTGTGTTTAAAATTTTGCGAGGACATTTCATTCACTTTCTGACTGTTTTCGGGTCTCGGTCAAAACTGAAAAGTTGTCAGGAATGTCGATTTACCTCAAATTGCTTTAGAGTCTGAGTCGTGAAAACGTGATTTAGCGAGTCGTTTTTGATAAATCAACTTAGGAATAACATATATTTTCTCGTTTCTTTTCAAATAAATTTGAAAACTAAATTCGTAATAAGAGATAAATAATAATAAATATGATTTATTATTTAAATAATTTTCAGGAATTTACCGGCTACGCGGTAATCGCTTTTATGTGACCGTACAAAGTCAAAAGTCAAAAAGTCAAGTCAGACCCAAAAAGTCAAAGGGTAAAATAGTCATCCAAAGTTATGAAAATTGCCGGATGTTACAGTACCTACCCCTTAAAGAAATCTCGTCCCAAGATTAAATTTGTGTTTGAACGCTTTTGTGTGACTAAGGAAAAAGATCTTAAGATTTACCTAAAATAAAATAAATAAAAACCAGTTGAACATGACGCTGATAACTTTATTCAGCAATATTTGATGCTTCGTCACTTCTTAATATACCAAGAAATTTTGGCTAGGTTTGACCAGGATATTAAATCCGTCAAAATGTCAAAATCCTTACAGGTCTTATGACTGATATAAACGCGTTATACGGAGAGTCTCTTAATAGTGAAAGCGTCGAAGGAGAAAGTGTAGTCGCGTGAGTATGTCTGTAGACAGTTTTGAATGTTCCAGGTCGAAGTCTCGTTTCTGATATCTGTAACGTTCGATGATTAATAACGGACGAGGCTAATTGAAGTAAGTATCCAACTTACTTAGGCAGTACTAAGATGTATCGCGACCAAAGTCTTCGTACTAGTGGCCCGTAATAAATAGTCCGACTATCTCTTTCGTCGATAGGTGTTTATCTGGTTTAAAGGGGCTGCATTACCTATTGGATAAAGTTGTACCAGCTAGGACCACTCCAGGACCCAACAACATCAACCATAACGACAATAACCCTAACAAATGGTGATGGGATGCCGAAAATGAGGACATTTCGAGAATCAATATCCCCAGAATAAAAATTCAACAAATGGGAGGAGCTCGCGGGAGAGCTCATGCGATAGACGGCGGAATATGGTACTCAGTCTGTTAGCTCCCCAAACAGTTCATGATTGTAAGAATTTGCAATCGCAAAAGTAATAACTTAAGAATGAGATAAGATAGTTCCAAGCGAGGGGGGGGGGGGGTGCTTAAGATTCTGTTGAATAGTAAGATAACGTTGGAGTCTATTGAACCTTTAAAGAATTTCGGTGATGATTGAGTTCAGGTCCTTACTCGTCTCATATCGAATATTATTAAGCCCACTCATTTATAATTCATTATTTGCATAAAGAAGCGTCCCAATTTATGTAAATAATGAATTGATAAATTTATGGTTCGGGGATTTACAATTTATTTATTTAAATGAAGAGGCGTCCCAATCCTTTCAAAATAATAGATCATTAATTCATCCTATCTTAATAATTCCCTGATGCAAATACACGTACCCCACATACACTTTCAGGTGATGGATGACATGACGATGCATTGTGCTCTAATGGTATGGGGACGAGGGTTCCAAACTCGTCTTCGGGGACGGGGAGTAAAAACTACCGGGCGAGATTAACATAGAGTTCAAGATAGTCATGAGTTACTCGGTTAGAAGTAAATAAAGTAAAGGGTCTCTATGTACGAAGTCAAACATAACGTTTTTTCATATCTATCGTTCTATTACAGTCACGCCATACAAGACTTTGTAACATTGGGCTCATACATAATCATGTAGTCAGAAAGAAACTGTGAGGTTTTGTTAAACATAGAACTATCCTATAAATATTCCTATTACAAGTCCCGCCTATACAAGACTTGTAATAGTTAGATTTGTATATAATCTCATGTAAACAAAAATTATGACGGTCTTCGGGTTAATAGGATATGTAATATAAACTATGAAGAAAAAATTTTTCTTTTTATACCATTGATTAACTTACAATGTTCTGAGAACCGTTATGAGAACCCTTTGTGAAAACACATTGTCCTTAAGAAATCCCTTACTGGTACTTTATATAAGAACACCCTTATATAAATAAGCGTACGATATACGCGAAAGGAATGCAAGATATATATATATATATATATATATATATATTTATTATATATGTTGTCATGTAAGACGTAAGGTAAATGTAACCTAAGCAAGTAGTGGGTTGCATTTCGAAAAGTTTTGTTTGGTTGTGATGCAAGATTTGTGAAATCGGTTATGTCTAGGGTAAAATATGCAAACCTAGTTCTCTAAAATCTGTGACTCTAGTACTTAATCTGTATCACCCCCAAAAAGTGTCGTGCGGAAATGTGTCGGATGCGTTTATTCTATATCAACAACACAAAATACAAAGAGGAACGATCCTATAAATGTGTCGTTTGAAAAGTAATCTCGTTGATTTTTATTGAATTTTGAATAACATTTATCCCATAATGCATACAATGAAAAGCTGAACGGCAACACAGGATTTGATCATTTGTAGAAAATCCATGATGAAATCTTGTCAGATTAGACTCCAATGCACATCAAATAGGCCAAGCATCTAATTCACCTGAGAAAAACATGCTTAAAACGGTCAACATAAAGTTGGTGAGTTCATAGGTTTTTGCAAGTATAAATGTTGAACAAAGTTTCGTAAAGTATGCATGACCATTTCAATCCTCAAATAGTCACCAAAACGTATGTATGAATGTTATAAATCAAAGAGTCGTAAAGTATGCATGACCATTTAAATCCCCAAATAGTCACCAAAACGTATGTAAAATTGGTCCCCTTTATTCAAAGTATGCATTGCCATTTTATTCAAGGCACAGTAAATATCCATGTGTGTATAAACAATGAGTAGATAACTTAAGGTTATGAAACCGAGGCTCTAAGATATCAGTAAAAATTCATGTGTATTTGTTGGGGGCCCTGTAGTCCCAACCAATCGTAATCCGACATGTTATAACGTTCGTTTGCCTAGTGATAGCTAATCATCCGAACGAGGATTGTCAATCCCGAATAGATCTATTTTATAACATGCGCGTAGACAACATGCTATAACGTTCGTTTGCCAAGTGATAGCTAATCACCCGAACGGGGATTATCAATCCCAAATAGATCTATTTTATAACATTCGCGCTCACCCTCCAAGTGATTTACAGTTCATGAAGCTGTGACGTAGACTTATATATACCCATCAATGTGTTGCCCCTACAAAGAACATCGGGGCATGTGAGTGATTTAAAGAATATATACTCCCGTTTCCGGTGGTCCCTCCCACGAACACCCGGGCAGTAAAGTAAAAATATGTACTCCCGTTACCGGTGTCCCCTCCAAGAACACCCGGGCAGTACCGTTTTTGTCATCAGTTCAATCCGCTTAAGCTAATCCGTAATCCTTTTTCAAAAGTAAAATATGCATTCGTGACCAAAAAATGAAGTCAAGTAATGTATCCCATAGCGAGCTATGTAAATGAGTATGTAAACCAATTTGTAATCAACCATGTAAATGCATTTGTAAACAAGCATGTTCTCACCCCAAAAATATATGTAAAACCAGTAAAACATGGGGCTATAAACTCACCTTGATGATGTAGAACGATTGACAGATAGGCATCTAATATGCACAACACGAACGGAAGACGAAACGGCTCGATCAAGAGGTTGCAACTAATCTTAACGGTTAAGACCCACTAGCCTAGGATAATGAATTTGGGTTTCCCGATGAATGGTTACGTCAACGCGGCATGTTGATAAAGATTTAGATTTAAAGTTGTAATACTTTGGTGGTTGGTTAAATAAATAAATTGAAAAGCAAACGCAAAGTATATTAATATATTCTGTATATATTACATATGAAAAATAAACCTTTATATAACTCATACCGTGAGTTATATAACAGATACAAACAATCCAAAAATTAATGTGACGTATATAATGCTTTGCAAGTATTATATAATAAGTGTGAGTAAATAATTAAACCAATTATTTTGACACCAACTTAATTAATAAAAAGACTTTGAATAAAAGTAGACACATGTCTTAACGTTATTAATTAAACAACCGATGTTTGTAACAGTTTATAACCATTATAAAATATAAAACAATATTTTATAAATTATATTTCGTTTCTACGATAGATTGTGTCTAAAACAGTTGCCTCGATGTAAAAGTATAGTTTTCGTTCATTGGTCGGGTTATTGTATAATACAAGTTAATGTATCTTTTTAAAATGTAACTTGGTCCCCTTTATCCGTTTCTAAAATAATATAAGCTTTATTAAATCATTGCTAAACATATAAATTTATATAAATTTCGTCATGACCTTTCCGTTTATAAAACGATTCCCATATTCATAAAATCTCAACGTTTTCCCTTAACCAATATATGTTGCAATTATTAGCGTGTCAATATTTCAAGCACCAGCGTGTTTTAAATATAATATTTATATGTTATTATATCTAAACCAAACAAATTAATAAATATCATATTTATTTAACCATTTAACCACCATTATTTATCCGGTTTTAATATATATAAAATCTTAATGCCTTTTATTATTTGATTTATATTTACCAAACGCACCCTTGTGCGGATGCTACCAACCAAACGCACCCTTGATGCTGTATCACAGCCAACCAAACACCCTTTTATGCTCTTTTTCCAATCCAAACAGCCCTTACGGTTGTTAACCCAAACCAAACATGCCCTTGCTGGGGTTGTCACAAGCCAAACGCAGCCCTCAGCTGTTTTCCTTATACCAATTGCACCATATTCATTATAACCTAAAACCAACGCACCCTGGTTGGTTTCTGTCGAACCAAACGCTCCTAAATCCAAACGCACCCTTTGGCGCATTTACACAGCCAATACGCACCCTAATCTGTGAAAAATCCACACGCACCCTAATTTGTGTTAACCCAAAACCGGACGCACCCTCTTCGGGTGGTGGCTGTCCCATAACAAACGCACCCTTTTCGGGTGGTTTTACAACCAAACGCACCCTCGCTGGTTCGAAACCAGCCAAACGCACCCTCGCTGGTGGAAACCACAAAACGAACGCACCCTTGTACGTGGCTGAGACAGCCAAACGCACCCTTGTGCGCGGCTGACCAACGACCCTTGTGGGTGGGCCTGTTGAAGCAAACAGCACCCTTTTGGGCCCCCCCCCCCACCCTGTTTTAAAAACAGCCAAACGCACCCTATGGGCTGTTTAACAGCCAAACGCACCCTAATCTCGTATAATCATCAAAACCAAACGGACCCTCATTGGTGAATAACTCGCAACAAACACACCCTCGTGGTGTGGGGCTGCCAAACGCACCCATATGGTGGCTGACCCGAACAAACGCACCCTTTGTTGGTGATTTTAACCCAAACCGAACACCCCCCCCCCCCCCCCCCTTTTTTGTGCGGCTTTTCATGTCACCGAGGTGTTTTTTACAACATCAAACGTACCCTGTTGGTGATATAAACCCAACGCACCCCCTTTGTTGCTGACATACCAACCAACGCACCCTAATCTATGTCGAACCCAAACACACCCTCGTTGGTGTCTGCCTAAACCACATCCCAACGCTCAACAAACCCTCCGGTGCTTATTTATAACTACGAAGCAAACCCTACGTGGGTGACTGACCTGCGAACCACAACAAACAACACACCCTTTTCGGGTTTAACCGCAAACGAACGCACCCTTTATGGTTAACCCGAAACAACACCAGCAAGCCCAAACGCACCAGAACACTACCCTAAAATAGAGAAAAGCACCAACCATCCGCACCCCTCCCTAGGTCTGACCCGCAAAACCAACGCACCCCTTAGCGTGGTTTTTAAAACGAAACGCACCATAAGGTGGTTCGTAGCAGCGGCTGTGCCGTGGTGGTGATGGCAGCGCGTGGCGGCGAGTGGTGTTAGGGATTGGATAGATCCGGCGATGAGGAGTAATTTTAGATTTCGCCAAAAATGTCCGCCGGAAAAGTTTTCCAGCGGCGGCATGCACTTAGCGTGGTGGAGGGCCGATAGCGTGGAGGAGAGTGGTGGTGGGGATCGGGTAGATCCGGTAAAGAGAAACCTTTTTGGATTCGGCCGAAAATCTCACCGGAAAAGTTTTCCGGTGGCCAGCGACGGCGACGGTGGTGGCGGAGAGGTGGCCGGCGATGGCCGGACAAATTGAGGGAGTGGGAGAGAAGTGAGGGGTGTGTTTATTTGTTATATAAAAATGAAATAAAAAGATATAAATGTTATATATATATTAAAACTTGTAATATGAAATGATAAATACTCAATAGTCTAGTGTTTATTTTGTAAATTTTTATATAGTTTTTGATAACTATCGGTTGGGGGCTCGTTTGAGCGACTTAATGGATGTTTCAAGATACGAAACTTGCGCCATTGTTTTCCAAATCATTTTTTTGATAAAAATGAGTATTTACTTGATAATATTTCGTAAATATTTTTATAACATTTATAAAAATATTCGTTATTTATTTGGTGAACCGGTTACGTCTCGTCCGAAAGTAAAACTAGAAATAAAAATTTTAACCCGTATATTTGCGTTATCAACAAACGTTTTCGAATAAAATGGTGACTAATTTATTAAATATTTTTATTTAATAAAAAGTGTAAATTAAATATAATTTAATTATTTTCTCATTTCTAAATCTTGCGAGGGCATTTCAGTCACTTTCTGACTGTTTTCGGGTCTCGATCAAACCTGAAAAGTTGTCAGGAATGTCGTTTTACATCAAATTGCTTCAGAGTCCGAATAATGAAAACGTGATTTAGTGGTTCGTTTTTGATAAATCAACTATGATTTAATATATATTCTTTTTCGTTTTCGAATCAAATAAGTTAAAAATAACTTTCCCTTAAGAGATGTAATAATAAATATGATTTATTATTTAAAATATGTTCTGAAAATTTTACCGGTCACGCGGTAATTGTTTTTAGGAGACAATAAAAGACCAAAAGTCAAAAAGTCAAGTCAGACCCAAAAAGTCAAAGGGTAAAATCGTCATTCAAAATTTCAAAAATTCTCGGATGTTACAAAGATGATCCCGATAGACGTATTTCATTGTAGACATGTAGTAGAGGCGGATGCCGTAGTCGAAGGGAGTTTGTTTAATCCATAGTGTTCTGATGTTATGCCTTTTCGGTGCTTGAGTATGTTGTGAAACTAATCCTACTTCTATATTAATTATTACCCACTAACTCACTTTTCTTCATCTACGTAAGTTCATTACATGTGGACAAAGAAGATTTCCATTTTATAGAGGTACGTAGAGAATCCTAATTCAACTATGTGAGAGCAAAGTTCAACACGAGCAATTTCATTCTTTTTACTTAATACAAGATAACTATTCAAATGACATTTCTAGTCACTACACTATTTTCTCAAGCTTAATTTGTATTCTATTAACTATAACTCTTTTGTTTAGCTAATATTGCTTGTAGCATGTTGACACATAATTATTTAACAATTAGCACGTAATCTACATTCTAAATGAATGGGAAAGAAGACATACCTTTGCTTAGATCGTGTTTTCTTCAACATCTTCAAGTGAAAGAGCTTTGAAGGTGAAATCTTTTGGTAACCCAGTCAAAGAATTTGAAAATGGATAATCTTCAATCCACTCGTCGGATACCAAAAAATGTTCATAAATAGATCAACCTAAATGTTGTAACAATTTAACCATTTGGTCCTTAATGTCTCATGGGTCCGAAATTGTTAGTGCCGAACATATTTTGCATAGGTTGCATTTGATTCAGATACATACACGGTGAAGACATTCCCCATGGAGTAAAACTTGGTTGTTGTGAATAGTTACACATTGAATGATTTATGTTAGAATAATTTTGTCTACCTTAATCTCTCTTTGGTTGTGGTGTTTTAGACCGAGGGTGAGAATTATTAGTTCTTTTTAGAGGAGGAGTTTTAGATCTCGTTTTGGGTTTGGTAAATCCGACTTCGGGTTTTAAGAAAGGTTTATAAAAACTTTTTACTTCATTGTCGCTTGCAATGGGAATTTTAGTATTGTTTATAAGTATATATTTAGGTCTTAGGCTTGAATTTGATTCTACTAATTTTTCTTTAATAGGCTTAGGTTCAAGCTCTTGTGATTTTACAAAAATGCTTCGGTCGAATTAAATTCTAGACCAGATTTGTCTCTCAATGGTTTTTGAAAACTTAATATTTTCTTAAGTAAGTGACTACTATTATTAAATTGATTAAGCTTAAAAATTTCTTCCTTAAGCTTTTTATTTTCAAACTTAAGGTTTTGACATATTTTACATTCTCCATTAGCTTCTTTACCTTTTTCTAATTTAGATAGTTTATTTTTTTAGTTCGATTACTTCATTTTATAACCGATTTTTAATTAGTTTTAGTGATTTATTTTTAACCATGATTTTTAGACCTACTTTACATAATCGATTATATTCACTATCTAAATTTTTTTCATCTAATGATGATAGGTCATCACTAAAGAATTCAGTTTCGTAAAATACCTCATTTGATCCTTTAGCCATAAGACAATTTTCATCCTTAGTCTTTTCTTCTCCCTCTTCGTCGCTATCACTCCATGATCCTCCAACGAAGGCTCTTTGATTATAGTTTCTTGGTAGTTTTGGGCATTCTCTGATGAGATGATTTGGATCTTCACATTTAAAGCATTTTCTTTCACTTTTGTCGTTCTTGTCATCTTTATTTCTTTGGGATGACTTTCTTTCATCTTGTGGTTGTTTTACAAATCTTTTTCGTCTTTTGAAAAATTTCTTGAAGTCTCTCACGGCCATGTCGTATTCTTCGTCTTCACTATCGGAGGTCGAACTATATTCATCACTAGATTCCTTTTTCGCCTTTAAAGTAAGAGATTTATTTTGTCCTCTTTTGGCTTTAACCATTTCAGAATCTTTCTTTATTATCACTTCATAAACTTTTATGTTTCTAATAAGTTCATCAAGCGCTAGTGATGTTAAATCCTTTGACTCTTCAATAGCCGTAACCTTTGCGCGTCATTTCGGATGAAGTGTCCTAAGAAATTTTCTAACATAATTCTTGCTAGAAAACCTTCATCAAGTGCTTTTAGACTAGTAATTATAGTGTTAAATCTAGCAAATCCATTATCTATCGATTCCTCTTCTGGAATCGTGAATTGTTCATATTGTTGAACAAGAAGATCTATTTTATTATCTTTGACTTGACTATTACCTTGGTGAGTGATTAATAAAGTATCCTAAATCTCTTTTGCGGTTTTACACATAAAAATTCTTTCATATTCTTCACGTGGTAAAGCATTATAAATTACCATTTTGGCTTCATTATTTTTAGCAAGTCTCTTTTTAAGATCGTCACTTTGTTTATCAAATTGTACAATTTCATCCCGTTTAGTTTCGTGATTACTTTAAACGTGAGGAAAATCGCCATAGGTAATAATATGCCAAAGATCTAGATCTTTTGATTTCACATAAGTTTCGAATCTATTTTTCCAATAAATAAATCCATCACTTATAAATAGAGGTGGTCTTTGCATAGAATGCTCTTCTAATATTTTTTCGATTCCATAGATCGATTCAAGTTTTAAAATAAAATTTATTTTAAAAATCTTGTTTGACGTGCCTCTGATACCAATTGTGAAAAACTAGGAGGGAGGTTGAATAGTTTACCGCAATTTAATTTAACGCAACTTTTGTTTAAAAAAGCTTAGATTCGACTTTATGTGATCTCAATATGTGCACAATATGAATAATACAACTAAGCATACACCGATTTACGACACTAAGCCAAATGTCAAGTTCTAATCCTATCTACAACCAATCAATCACACCTTTTATATTTTGAGAACTAAAATACTAACCACACTGCTTCACTTTACTTCACCCAGACACTAACACGATCACACCGATCTAACTCTTCTTTCTATGATCACCACGATCTAACTATACTTTCTATGATCACCTCGATCTAACTATTACACACGATAATACAATATACACAAATGATTTACAAGACATGATAAAATCGTAACAACGTTACGAGAACACAAACTAAACTATACTACTTATTGACTTGATGATAAGAAGTATTCTTCTCATGCGCTTGAGGCATTAAACTTGAATCACTTGGAAACAAATGCTTAATATTAAATGATCAAAGTATTGTAGGTGAAGTATAAACTGATTTAGACAAAAAAGAATGAGTGCAAAAGGTGAGAAAATCAGTGGGGAACATTCCAATATTTATAGGCAAAGCTGGGAGCTTTTTGTCTGGCCGACCCCCTTAGCTCATGTGTCGGCCCCCTTATCACTAAGGGGCCGCCCTTATATTTAAGGGGGCCGCCCAGGCCAAGATGCTCCTTTTTTTGTCTTTTCTAGAGGAGGTGTTTTCTAAAACATTTCTAGACGTTTTTAGGTTGAAAATTTGAATTCAAAATATTTATTTTGAATAAAACATTTCTTTTAAATGTATAAAATATTTTGTAAAAGTTATAAAAATATTTGTAACATTTTATAAAAAAATGTGAGGTTGAATAAAAATTCATTTGATCATAAAATATATTAATCATTTAATTATTCATACCTTTAAGTGATTAAATTTTCGAAATAAAAATTTACTACTAATTACTTGTTTACGTTTGATATTAAATTTAACGTTTTTATATTTTGTGATTATCAAAAGCTAGAGAGGTCGAAAAATATTAATAACGTTTTTAGGCATTATTTCTATCAACACATTCCTCCTCTCTTATTGTCACAAGCATCAATTATAGTTTCATATATTCCTTTCTCCTCATTTGTCGAACTCCTGCATAGTGATTGATGTTGGATAATCAGATATAGAAACTTATAATCCAGTTCATTAATCAACTTGATGTATATTTCCATGGTGAATCAAAATTTGGATACGGCATATTAACTATATTTTAAGACCTTTGAAATTGCTGCGTAGTTTATCCGTTAATAAAAAAAAAGTTTTCTTTTTATCCTTCTCACGAATATTTGTCTTTTTATTTTAACCTTCCTCTATATATATATATATATATATATATATTAAAATAAAAAGACAAATATTCGTGAGAAGGATAAAAAGAAAACTTTTTTTAAAAAAGTTCTCGAAAAATTCCAAAAAAATTCCATTAAATCAGGTATGTTGGTGCATAAAACTTTTGTAAAAGAAGTTTTTCTAATTTTGAGTTTTTATACGTTTTTTTAATGCGCAAAAAAAGAAATTTTGATGCACAAATTTTTCGACTTGTTATAGTTTGATGCGCAATAAAATTTTGATGCAAAAAGTCAAAAGAAGTTGGGTACAAAAACGAATTTTTGATGCACAAAAAACCGATTTAATGCACAAACGTTTTTTTTAATAAATTTTTTTCGGCAAAACTATCCACTTTTAGAAAAACTTCCTTTACAACTTTTTCATGCACCAACATACACGATCTTGTGGAATTTTTTCAGAATTTTTTGAGAACTTTTTTAAAAAAATAAATCTTTTTATCCTTCTCACGAATATTTGTCTTTTTATTTGATCTTTATCCTATATATATATATATATATATATATATATCAAACATATATTTTACATTTGAGGATCATTTAGTTGAAGTCCTGCAAAAAATATTAAAGAACTTTAAAGTATGATAAATTTGAGAATAAGAATGTACAATTTATTTCAAAATGTAAGAAAATTTATCAAAAATAAATGTTAAACATGCTATACCAAACAATCATTCTAAGAAATAGCTTTCAAAATAAGACATAAAGCTATATAGTTTAGTACATTCCTTTATCTAAACACTCAAAATGACCTGAATATCGGTAAATAAATTGTAGTGAAAAGCTTGGTCCACAACAAGTAGGAAACCAAAAATAAGCAAACTATATGTCCAAATACAAACCTTAGTGCTTGTTTAACTACTTATCGTCTTACAACTTAAAAGTTAAATAAACATTTAGAATTCAGACTCGTACGTTGCACTGGCTTTGTTATTCGATTAAAAAATTAAACTCTTGATTTCGTTGAGTTGAATGTCCACATTTAGAATCAATATTTGATGGTCCAGATATGCTACCCTTGGTGATAGCACTGCACTTCTGCCTTTATTTTTGCATTCAAAATTTTTTGTAAGAAAACATGCATAATTATATATTACATTATTGGTAATTCAGAAAACATATACAATTGCATAAAAATGTAGCATACTTATAAAGAAAATTACGGTTCATATGAAAATTGTTTTGCTTTCTACCTCAACTATGAGAGATCAGATTCATACATTGAGCAAACCACATAAACCATTTATGCAAAAAATTTAATAGATGATATAAAAAAGAAACATAATATTACCTTTTTATCCTTTTGGGATAAAAATTTTGTCATTAGAATTATCCATAACACTTGCATGGGAATTAAACTGTGCCTCAGATTTCCATTAACTCTCTTCCTCTTCAATTTGCTGATGCTCATTGATTAATTCATGCTATTATGATTAGAACTCGTGGATCAATCAAAGATAATCAATCTAAAAAACTAAAGACTGATTCTAAAGACGCGTCCATATCTTTTAATTATGGAAGTTAGATGAATACCCGTATATTGGTTTTATGCTCCATGGAAAAAATGCTATTGAAGTCACAAACTGGGAAGCCGAGGGCGACAGTTTTAGGTTGTCTTTCAGCTGATAGGAAACCGTTGTCCATACAAAGGATCTAAGACCCTAAAGAAACTGATTACAAAAATAACAAATGCAATGGTTAGCAACAACAACATATTAGTTCAGATAAATAGAAGAAACCCGACATACAACCAAATTGTGCAATATATCAGTCGTAAAAGTTCTATTATAAAATATAAAGTAGTTAAGATGAACTTCACATTCTTTTATAAAAAACCAAGTTCAGATATTCTTTAATTGCATGAAATTAATATAGTAGCAAGGTAGAATGAGAGCACAGCTAAAATAATAATAAAAAAAGGACATTAGTTATGACTTATGAGTATAAAAAATAAAAAAACATAAACAAATTTTTGGACAAGGTGGCACTTAGGGAAAAAATTTAACAAAATTTAACACTAACGCGGTAGAAAATTAAAAAATTTAAACTCTACAGCCGAAAAATTTTCATGAGGGGTCCGGGGACCACCCGGGAACACCAAATGGTTTCCGTCCCTGATGATCATCATACTTAACACTTTGCATCTCATGATCGTCTACCACCATGTAGAAAACCAGAAGAAGAAATAGCTCTAGTTTTGACACAAATTATACTTTTCGAAACAATTTTTTAAATATTGTTACATAAGATTATTGTTTAAAAAAAAAATAAAAACTATGATATATATTTTGGAATACTACACTCCTAAATTGAAGAGAGTTTTGTGATGTTTTTTAGGATTATATGTACCCCCAAGACTACACAAGGATGGTCCCTTGGGGAGTGTTTAGTGTGTCTCATCCCTATTTTCGAAAGATGGTAAAAATCGGGTTCAATTTTTATAGATATTTCATACATATATTGCTATTGTCATTGACTTGTTTTTATTTTTTTTGAACGGCAGATTTATATTAAAAAAACCAAACTAGCAAGATGCTAGAATTACAACATAATAAGGTTCGGATTTTTAAGCCAATCGTTCCAACCAAATGATGCTTTACTTCTATAGCGGCACCAATAAAAGATTTATTAAAATTCATTCAAATAATATACGCCTTCTTCGGAACTTAGCGTCGAAAATGTTCCTGTTCGAAATGGACGTAGATTCACCATGTTACGTAAAAATACACCTTCATGCATCTTCTTGTTCTTAAGGGGGGGTAATGGAAGACGGGACATTATCGAAAACCAAAGCGTACCAATCATCATAGAATACAACTCCACAACGGGATTAACTCCACCAGCGTAAATAAGAATTCACCACCATCCTCGCCATGAAACATGAGAAAAAAGATGACTGACGTCTCCACACCCTTATCACTGTTTTGCGCACTAAAATAGAGTCGATACCAATGCCGCGACTTGAGATATTGAATCTGGTAGGCAAGGAGTTGTCATGATCTTCAGGATTCAAAGATATTAACTTTGATTGGGTACAAGCTTTTTCCATCTGGTTTTATAGGTCTGTCCAAAGGAAATGTTTTTCTCATCATCAGATTACGTATCGGAAGAAACCTGAGATTCCCCTGTATTCTCCATATCCCAAACCCAGCGGTCTTCAGGAGTGTAAGAATGACCTCTATTACATCGTATACGCTATCTTTACAAACTGATTCCAATCTCGATGCCCCCTCTAGGGAGTCTACGAAAGAGGAAGGTAAAAGGGTGGAGGAATTTTGTTCCAACAGTGACATGTTTGCAAGACTCGAGAGCATATAAACGATTAAATTTGTCTTTGAGAGTTCCCCCCGCACACCACTTGTCCTCCCAGAACATTGTCTTATCTCCGTTACCCAATTTAATTCGAATGTGATTCATGACATCAATACCTTTCGTCAGTAATGAGATATCGATTATTGTATCGAGCGTGATAATCCATGATCAAATATATTATGTATGTGATACTATTGTCCAATGCATGTCCATGCATGCATGTCTAATTGTTTTTATATATATTTTTTTAAAACGGCGAAATTTTATTAAAAGCTAGCAAAAAGCTAGACAAAAACAAGAGAAACAACAGATTACATATTAGATATAGCGTCTAACGGGTCTTTCAACCAAGCCGCCAAATTAACTCTACCCTTCCTACTTCGATGATTCATCCAAAATAATGGTTGAGAGACAATGTTATCAAAAAGCATGCATTTCTTAGGTTTCACCACCGCAAACACACTGGCATTTCTAAAGACCCAAACATGCCACCATAACGAGAAGAAAGTGGCTTCCAACACCGACTTATGCAAGGAAGTAATATGCAATTCCTTGAACCACGACTCCCACGAAGCAAGATCACTAAACTCAGGAATGTGAATACTCCACCATCGGCCAATAAGACGATATACCTCAGACACCAAAGAGCACCCGAAAAAAAAGATGATTACGATATTCTACTTCCGAATCACAAACCGGGCACAAAACACAAGGAACATCCACCCCTATATCAGAAAGGTTACTACGAGTCGGAAGTTTATCTAACAACATACGCCATATAAAAACGTTTACCTCAATAGGCATAAGCTTGGACCATCGTGTAGGAGCTGAAGACATAACAAGCAAATGCTTGTCTATTTCTTTCCTTACTGAACTCACTAAGAAACTCCCATTGCCATTCAAAGACCACCTCCATCGATCATTAGACGAAGATAAAACCATGGTACCTAACACCTGAACCATCTCGTTCCACTGACTCTCTTCCAAACCTCCTCTTGGCCTTCTTCTAAAGGATGAAGCACAATCAGAAAGATGAAGTTTTTGAGCAACGGAAATATCTTTTTCAAGTTCCAAGTTAAACAATCTATGAAATCTCACTTTAAAGCAAGTATCACCATTCCATCTCTCATGCAAGAAGCTATTAGAAGACCCATTCCTAATGACTTTGTTGCAAAATTGCATGAGATCAACCCCTTTAGACTTAAGAATATCAATAGATTTACGAATCATCACCCAAACCGAACCACCTGAACATCTAGGAATAGGTTCATCAAGAGAACCATTAGGACCATAAATAGCTTTAATAATAGATTGCCAAAACCCAGATTGAGAGTTTAAGAACCGCCAAATCCATTTGAACAACAATGCATGATTAAGAGCAAATAAACTACTAACCCCTAACCCTCCATATTGTTTTTCAGCCATTACTGTTTTCCAAGACACCCACGTGATCTTTCGCTCTTCCAACTCAGCCCCCAAGAAAAAGAATTTCTCAATCTTTTAATATGCTTTAAAACCGCTTCTGGAACCTTGTATAACGACATGGAGTACGTCGGAATAGTACCAAGGACCGACTTGATAAGCGTTAGTCTCCCTCCCACATAAAGCGTTTTAGCTTTCCACTTTGATAATTTTGAACTAACCTTTAGAATTACCTCCTGCCAAGAGATTATACGCGACATATTAGCACCAATCTTCACCCCTAGTTACGTAAAAGGAAATTTGTTAGCTACACATCCAAAACACTCAGCCATAATTTGCACAGATGAAAATGAATACTCCCTAAGCCAGAATTCAGAGCTGCTCTTCCTTGGACGTTTATCTTCACACAGATGCGTGTAGGAAAAAAAAAAGTGTAACATCATAACAAGAGCATTCATATTTTCTCTAGACCACTTTCCAAGAAACATAGCATCATCCGCATAAAAAAGATGAGATACCGAAACCAACTCGCCTTTTCCTATCAGTAGCGGACTAAACATGCCTCTAGCAATTATTCTCTGAAAGGAAACATGCAAGCTTTCCATTACAAGAATAAAAAGAAAAGGGGATAAGGGGTCCCCTTGTCTTAAACCCCTACGAAAAGAAAATTCATCTGATGGTGATCCGTTCACCAAAATCGAAGCTTTAGAAGACTAAAGACAACCCCGAATCCATCCTCGCCATTTATAACCAAACCCAAATTTTTCCAAAAGCTCATCAAGATAGTCCCAACGCACTGAATCATATGCCTTTTGAAAATCAACCTTAAAAATTAAAGCTTGCTCGTTCCTCGCCTTACACCAAGAAATAACCTCATTAAGAATTAGTGGTCCATCAAGAATTTGTCTTCCTTTTATGAATGTCGCTTGTCCATGACTCACCAACTCATCCACCACTTCACTAAGACAATTAGCAAGGATTTTGCTAATAATTTTATATTGTCAACTGATTAAACTAATAGGACGGAATTCATTAATAATTTTAGCATCTATCACCTTAGGAATCAAAGAAATGAATGAGGGATTACATCTATTAGGAAAATACTGGACCTGAAAAATTCCTTCACAACCTTTATGATGTCGCCCCCTACAAGATACCAAAACTTCTTAAAAAATTCAAAAGTAAAACCATCAGGACCCGAGGATTTATCTGAACTACAATCCCAAACGGCCTTTTTTATTTCCTCATCAGACACATCATGTTCCAGCTCTAATATATGATGATCTCCCAACCGTTTTTGAAAGTTTTCGTCTATAGAAGGCCTTACCTATTCAACCCTCACAAGTTTGGAAAATTTTCCAAGACCCCTTCCGAAACAAGAAACCTGTCCAACTTGCTCATCTTACAAGCATGTTTATCCGACCATGTGAAAGAATACCCCTCAAGGGGGATATCAAACAGATGCGATTCTTAAATGAATGTATTGAAAATCGAGGCGTGTGAAGCTTGAAAAACATAACCAAACCTCTCAGACGCATACCGTACCTCGTTATAACAAGTACCTCACCATGCCATCTATTAATCTTACCCGAAACATATGACCAAAGATGCCGTTTACGAGAGATATCTTGAGGAGCATATATAGACATGAATAACAAATCAGTGTTAATAAACATCCAAGTCCCTTCTACACATAAGCAAGATTCGATAGAATAAGTACGTTTCATCTTAACCATCACTTTATCCCAAACACATAAAATTTCACCGGATTTACCTTGAGCAGAACATGTAGCAAAATCAAAAGACATATTACCCCAAATATATTTCACCATAAACATATCAAGCCTACTCAACTTAGTCTCCTGAACTGATAAAAAATTCACCCTATGAGAATGACATAACTCTCTAACCTACTTTTTTTCTCCTTTCCCCCAAAACCTTAAACATTCAAGGATAAACAATTCATTGATACATTGTATTTTCTCCCATGCTATTTATAATTCGCCGATAATCTTTCTCACACCCTTTCATACCAAAACCCATAACTTGCCCAATTGATATGACCTAATAAAAACGCTCCAACATAGAAAAACCATCTAATGGTTTTGTTGTTAGGTTCAATGAATCAACATGATCCTGTTTTGAGCATCCACTGGAGTCATTCCCAGAGTCACACCTAACTGTTTCAGCACCCCCAACATTACATGACATGTTTACCTCTACATCTTCTTTAGTGTTTGTATCCTGACTTTTGTCCACCACATTGTCAGCATCTACGCACCCCATTCGATTGACCTCTTCACCCTCCTTGTTGTTACAATGGGACACTAAAGGTGTGAATCCAGGAGGATAATCGGGTTCGCTACTATTTAGATCTTGTGCAACCACCTTTTCTTTCTTAGCCGATTCCATTATTAATTGTTCCAACCCAAACGGGTCCCCTGTTAGCCAATCCTCTTGTATGTTAGACTCCTTTCTTAGAATAAATATCAATTGTATTATTTTGAATAAACTCAGGCATCTCTTCTCCATCATCATCAGCATGTGAAGATTCACCGTCAAAAGAATTCTTGTCACTCTTAACGTTCTTATCATCTTGCTGTTGCAAATTATCATCCAGTCCAAATTTTGGCACCCACCCAGTAACTTCCTTAGCTCGTACCACAGCAATTTTCCCCTCCAATATTACCTTAAAGGATTTCGCGATCAAAAGTTGAATTGTAGTTTTAATACACAGCCGCATGCTATATTTGTTTGATGCATTCGAATCTTCCATGTACACTAAATCACCCCATTTGTTAGCAGTCTTATGAAATGTAGCAGATGTCCATGCTTTTAATGGAACACCTTCCACATCCACCCATACCACTCTATCTTTTACTTCAAATTGTGGTGACCACTTCTCAATACCGGAAAACCATGACTTAATCTCATTATGTGTGTGAAACTTCTCACACGGTTGAATCGAATCAAACTCCATCAACACCCAAAAACCTCCTAGATAATTAATTCTCACAGATGGAAAACCTTCAGTGCAGCACACATTATATAAATTAGGCAGAGATTTGAACTCCTTAACACATCCCACTAACACAGGATCACCTTCATAATTCAACAATCCCTTTTCTAAAACCATCAGTGGTTCCATGTCACTTTCTTGTGTATCGTTTCCTTTCGCAACCGCTGCGTACGAATTCATATTCCCAGGGACATTATTTTTCACATTGGTAATAGAAGGCTTATGAACGGTATCCCGATTAAATCGAGCAACATTGGAAAATAATCTAAAACTTCCCATCCATATAGATCGTAAATTACGAATTAAGGAGTCCACATCGTTTACCTTTTTAAATCGAACAAAGGCGAAAGCTTTACCTTGTTTAGATAATTTCTTTGGCGTGTATACATCCAACACCTTGCCATATTGATCACAAGCATTCCACAATTCACGAACAGTCACATCCGAAGGGAAATTCGTAATGAAAACATTACACGACAACCTTTCCAGAAGAGATTCATTCGACCGCTTCGATCCGATACTTTCATTGTGACTCATGATTACATGGGAGAATACTGATAGGATTGCGGGCGTTTGGACCCGCCGTAAACCCTAGATCTGGCTAAAACTGTTTTTTATGTTTTGTTTGATTACTCGTTTAAACAAAGTTGTGTTTATATATATATATCAGTACATGTGTATACGTTTATGATTATTAGACTAGTATATGTGCATAACAACGAGATTTTACAGCGGCATACAGTTATAGTGATATTTTGGTTACACAATACACTTAACCAAAATATAATCATGTGTTTTCTTAAATAAATTTTAAATTTTCAAGAATTTTAAGTTTTCAAGAAATAGGATACACTTACACTCATTATATATAGTATTGATAAACTCATCATGTATGAGGGCTTAAGTATCATTTTGAATTGCTTATTATGTCATCATTTCCATTAAACAGTCAAAAGTTTGGCTTGTTTTTGAAAGTATTTAATATTTGATATCTCATTTATAAAATATACATATAATGTTTTGTGAAAGTAGAGCATAATCATAAAAAAGTTGTAGTTGGAAGAGAGAAGAAAAAAAGGTAGAAACTAATCCATTGAACTTTCTTTTGTGATAATTATAATGTAATTCTAGCATTATTCCTAAAAGTCATTATCATGATAATGTTTCTGATCGTTTATTCTTAAAAACTTATGGTAAGTTCATACAAAGTATTACTTATAAAGCTAGCTAACATAATTCTAATTCGAATTTTATATCATGAGAATCGAGGATTGTAAGTCTGAAACAATATTTTCGATAGACGTCATTCTTTAAAAAATAAGAAAAAGAAAACAATAATAATTATGTTTAAACTATATGTCTTTTTATCGGATGACAGCTATTTTGAGACGTACGAGATAGTAATATGGTATTGCCAAGCGTTTATGGTACATGTTAGAGTACTATGTTAGAGCACAAGGTATGTTAACATCATTAACACCGCCACATTAGCTTTAACACCATAACACTAACACCCAAAATACCCAGGTAACCATAACACCATTAACATCACTTTTTGGGACCCACCACTTTTTTTCCAATTTTTAAAACAAACTAAATTCATTTCATTAAATTAAAAATACAAATTACAATCCTAAAAACAAAAAAAAACATTCGAAATTAAAAAAAAACATACGAAAATTAAAAAAAACTACGCCCTAACGACTAGTTCCGGTACAAGTTATATTTGGCTCGAATGGACTTTTTTTGTTCTTCGATAAAATATGCGTCGTCCTCTGACAAATCTTTCGTGCTTAGCGAGAAATTTCATTTCTTCCAAACGCATCACCGTGCGGTCTTTTTCTTTTGCCACTTCGAACGTGGCTTCGGCGGCTTCTCGTTTGAGACGTAGCTCTTTTGTCATAATTTCCCCAAATTAGCTTGACGAGCTACTCCCCCCGGTGCTCACCGATGTATCGGATTTTGTTTTTTCCCGGGGCGTTGTTTGCCGGGAGGACGTGGTCTAGCATCGGGACCGAATAGCTCATCGGTGTTTACCTCGGCGATTTCTTCATCTTCGGTTAAATCAACCGGTGCGGGTGCGTCCCATTCCGCGTGCTTACACAAAATTTCCCAAGCATCTTCTTGAGCAAACGTGCTATTTTTATTCTCGGCACGATAAGCCCCCCGAGCTTGTTTCATAACATATATCCAACTCGCTCTCACCACTTTTTGTCAAACGTGAGCACCGTTTGTAAATTGCGTTGAACTTTTGGCAATTATGGTTCAACGTATTCCATTTGCTTGACAACATATCCTTAGTACGTTTTTGAAAATTCAACCTATTGAACTCGTTCAAAACCCGATACCAAAAAGTATCCTTCGGTTGTGACCTCCCGACATTTCTATCTTCGGAAACGGCAACGTAACATTTTGCAAGTAAAGTTTCCTCGTCCGGTTGCCAACGAAACGGAATCCCCCCTTCCGAAACCTCCACGCCTTGTTTTTTTTTGCGGGTCGTTTTCGGGGTACACGTTTTGGTTGGGCTACGGTTTGTGAGAGTGAGTTTGAGGATTGGCTTTGTTGTTGTGGCATAGAGAATTGTTGTGGGTTTTGTTGTTGGTTTTGTTGAAATTCAAAAAAAGCTTGTTGTTAACTTTGTAAAAAAGCTAGTTGCTCGGGAGTCATCGGAGCTTGGCTAGAAAACCCGGGGAATTAAGAATTCGACGTCGACCCGGGATTCATGTTGCCGGAATTAAGGAGGTTCCAAAAAGAGCCGTCGTTGGGAAAGTCGGACATTTTTTTTGGCCGGAATTGAAGATAGTTTGAAGATGTAGAAGAGGGGAAAAAATATATAGGTAAGGGGGTTATATATAGGGGGTAAAATTTTTGAATAATTTTTTTTTAAATCTAGCCGTTGAAGGCTTTAATGTTTTAAAAAAATATTATTATTTTTTTATTTCGGATACTAGCCGTTACCAACAAAGATTTAAAAAAAAATTAAAAATTGCAAAAAGTAGCCGTTGGTTTATTTATTTTTTATATAAATTCAACACCAACACGCGTTGGTGGCTCGACGCCGAGTCCAACGCCGTTGGCCAACGCCGAGCAGCAGTGTGGTAACGCAGGCAACGACGGAGCCACGTAGGCTCAACGCCGAGCACGGCGTTACCATACCCCGTGCTCTTAGCATCTCATAGAGTCATGGTGAACTTAATATGTGTGTATGTGCATGTAGGGGTGGAAATGAGTCGAGCCGTTCGTGAAAATCTTGGGATCGGATCGGTAAAAAGCTCGAATGAGCCGAGCCTAAACGAACTCGAGCCTAAGTTGTAGCTCATTTATTAATCGAGCTCGAGCCCGAGCTTAACATATAAAGCTCGTTTGGGCTCGAGAGCCCGAACTTTACATAACGAGCTTAATAACAAGCTTATTAACGAGCTCAAAATAGATATTTTACGAGTCGAACTCGAGCCAAGTTTTATTTTTTCATTGCCAAATCGTATAAATGAGCCGAGCTCGGACCGAGCCCAAGCCTATGTAACATACCACGAGCCGAGCTCGAGCTTAAAAAATAAAGCTCGAAACAAGCCGAGCTCGAGCTCGAGCTTTATAAAACTTAAACGAACCGAGCTGGAACTCTAGCAAGCTCGAGCTCGGCTCGATTCGTTTCCACCCCTATGTGTATGTTATGGGTATGTTAAGTTCTTTTGATTATTACAAATAACTAGCTAGCTAGAGAAGAAAAAAGAGTGCTTGTTTGAACCAATACCATTGTATTGGATGATGTCACATACTTGTTTTGGGGTGAACCACTTTTGAAGCATGGATGGAATTTGTATTTTGAAGATTGAGTTTGGGAGAAAACAATGATAAAGTGTTTCACAAGTTGTCACTCACTAATTTATTTTATTCAAGATTCTTTAATTCTTCAATAAATCAAGATTTTCTCTTGTTTAGTTTAAAGTAGTTAACATAATGAAAAGTTAATTAAATCTTACTTGCGTTTTAAAATATATAGCAGCAAATTCCTTTTTTTCTTCGCGTTAAAGCAAGCAAATAACATAATGGGAATGAATACATACAATTCATTCTACAAATTTATAAGCAAGGTTTATTTAGGGGTTCTTTTTAAATGTGTGTTGTGCTCTTGCAAATATCGTGAAACGATAGAGTAAGTTTAAGCAAGGTTTATTCAACCATTATCCAAAAATGTTGATGTTTATTACTCATTACGACTTAAAATAATTGTCTCCCGGCATAGTTTAATAAAAACATAATTATCACTGGTTTCTCTTTTTATATTTTGCAAAATACGGAGTAATAGTTTTACATTTAACTAATTAATTAATGTTTTCTTTAAAGTTTGTAATATTAATTTCAACCAAATGTCATATGGTAAACACGTTCAAAGTTCTTAATCTATTTTTAATAGTTAACAATTAAATTTAAACAAACGTAAATTATTAATTTAGGATGGAAGGGATGGTATAAGTAAGCAAATCTAGCTGCGGATCAAATGGGAAAGAGTTTTGTGACAATGATTTTATTACTATAGGGGTGTTTTTTTTTCTTTTAATGTGTCAGCTGAGACTATTGTTTCATTTTACGAGAATGTTCACAAAAATCTCTCTCTTCGTTAAGAGGATTAGCTATATATCTCTCCAAAAAGCACTTAATTCAACAACAACAAAAAAAACAGCCCCTGTGTCTAATGCTTTAAAGCTTCAGTTTATTCGATCGGTTAAACCACAAACCGGTTATTTATCAAGAGTTGATTTAGAGAAAAACCCAGTACCTGGTTTTAGGGGTGAGCATTGGGTCAAACCTAGACCGGACTGAGATCGATTTAGCCCGAAACCACGAACTGAGGATCGGACTGAATGTGTTCGGTCCGGTCCGGTTCTTAGGCCGAGGACCGAACATGAGGTAAAGTGTGGACCAAATACTGGACAGAAATAAGTTCGGTCCGATCCGGTTGGTCCGGTTCAAACCGGTTTCTCAGTTCGATTCAGTCCGTGATCCGTTATGCTCGTCCCTGCCTGGTTTAACTGGTAGCTTAACTGGTAGCTCAGCCCGTAGAACCAAGAAGCGGCAGGATTTGCATGTTTTCAATAAATGAAACATTTATTAATTTGTTTAGAAACATTAATATACAACTTTTCTCTATCAAAATTCTTTTATTAGTAGCTCAACTAACCAACGAAGGTGGGGAAATTCCCTAGATTCTCATACGCATTTTGTGTTTTATAGGACCACCAAACATACTGTGAATTAATTTAAATAAACAAGACTAATCAAAGTATCTTAATTTAAAATCACACAAATAAATTACAAACCAATGACCAAGTATTTAACAACGGCAAGGGAAAATATATATAATTGTCAAGTCGTAAATTAGACAGAGACATTCCAAAACGACACATTTTAATCAAATTGTCGTTGATTTTAGTGGCGAAAAGTGTAGAGGGAAAGGAAATGAAGTTGGGTGTATCATACAAAACTCATCTCAACACGTTTTGAACTTTTTGATGTGTGGAAACATGAGGTTAAATTTCTAACATTTGGTAGTTTAATAGACACATTTACACTTTCCATTGTGTTTTTCTTCACCAATTTGGTTATATGATGATGACAAGAGATAGTATGTATGACCTCTTGGTTGTCTTTAATATACCAACGTGTGTTTTGTGTGAAAGGAGGACTTTTCAATTTGCGTTTCGTTGTGTGGTGCGGGGTTAATTCAATGATTGGTCGTGTAATCGCAACCAATGATAGGGATCATTTTTGCAATTTTTTGATTGTTTTTGCGACGTATAAAGTGGAGGGACATTTATGTAGTTTTCTGCTACACGAATAGTCTGTATATTTAATGCGTGGACTATTTTTTATCTGTAAATGAAAGGCAAGCTTATTTGTGCATTTTCCAAGAACTATTTTTGCAACACAAGTAAACCTCGAACTCGAAGACTATTTTTGACATAGGGATGAGCACGGTACCATTATGGTACTGAACCCGTACCGAATTGGTGGTACCGATTTTTTCCCGAGCATAAAAAGGGGTACCGGTATCGTACCGAACGGGATTCGGGTACCGGTACCCGGTACTGGGAAATCGGTATTGATACGGTTCTTCTCGAATTTTTTATACCATAAAAAAATTCCAGATTACTTGCTACTAATTTTAGGTGACAACAAAAAAAAAACTGACAAAAC
>BQNB010017599.1:40460-54481 GCA_026074375.1 Tanacetum coccineum
TGATTACAAAGCAAAGATCAAAATGATATATTTTCACAATTTGTACTTGAACATTGACTAGCCTAATAGTAGTAACCATACACACACAAGTTCTGATCTCCTATTTCTTCATCATTTTAAATCATAAATAAGTAAACTTTTGAAAAAAATGTGAAAGATAATTGTAGAACTTACTCATAAAATGTGATATCGAAATCGAGCGATAGAGGAATGATTGATGGTTGATTTTTGAGTTTCCAGTGGTTATATGAGTGGAGATGTGAACGATTGATGGTTGATCTTGAGTATGTGAGTGGAGATGTGATGACTTGATTTGTTTCAGTTTTGGAGAGGAAGAAGAGAGTGGTTTTGGGGGAAAGATGAGGTCTTTTAGATTTCTAATAAAACGACGTAGTTTTAGTGGGTTCTACATATAAGCTTGTGTACAACACAACCTCACACTCACTTCCCCATAAGTCTATACTTAAAGTTACTTAAAAAGTTGTGTCAATGTGTTTGAGAGAGAGTGTTCACTTAAATTCTTGACCTTTTTAAAGTGATAATTTTCAAAAAACCATTATAGTGCTTATGTTTTGATATGTTAAAAAACTACAGTTTTAAGTAGTGTTAGGGTTGTTTAAAGTGGTGTTTGGCTTTAACAAAATCAGTTGTTAAACGGGTTGTTTTAGGTATGTGGGCTGCAACCAAAAAGTGCACTTTTATTTTAGGAATTTGTATATGTCGTTTTCTCATTTAAAATAACGTTTAGGTCATAATAAGGGTAAACTGCTTCTTTAGCTAACATTATTTAATTTGTTAGACTTTAACTAGTATTATGTTTTAATGATTAAAAAAAAATTATGCATTTAAGTATTGAGCACATGTACATCACAAACTTTGAGTTACCAACTTCATTTTTCATGTTAAGTGGAATTCCTAATTTGGTAATATGATAAAAACTATATCATCTTGATATGGCTTTTGGTATGTTCTCCCTTATTTGTCTTGCCTTAAATTTAATATATTCTACTTTAGGATTTTTTTTTCTTTGTTACCATTTGTAGTGCTTGGTTATACTCATAACCCCTCTGTCACATGTTTTATGTAATTATATGGCAAGAGTTGCTTTTCACAAGTTCCTTTCACAATCATCATGAAGGATTTTGAATAAATAGATCTCCTAAAGTAATATAATGCGTTTTTTTGGGTTTGTCCGGCCTAAAATTAAGGGGGAAAATATTTCATTTCATTACAATCTAATATATTAAACCAAAGGGCTTTGGCTAAGGTGGTACTTACCTTCGAAAAACTCATGGGTCCACTGGAGAACTATTGATGAAAAAAGGGAGAAGGGTATAGGAAGAAATGCTCCAACATCAAAGATACGCAGAGCTATTCGATTGTTAGGGGTGCACAATAATTGGTGCCAAAAGGCACCCGAGGTCAGGGTGTTCTAACCAATTCACATCTTTTTGTGGAATGCACATTTGTTACGAGACAATTCTGTTAACTTATGAGTTCCATATTAGATTGTAATGAAATGAAACTTTTGTGTTGGTTTTTTCAACCGACATAATACTAATAAGATTCTTTAAACCAACATAATATTTATAAGATTTTTTTAACTATCATTAAAATGGAGGCGGCCCAAAAAGCTAAAGTGAAGTGGGCGGTTGAAGGGGATGAGAATTCTGGGTTCTTCCATGGTATTATTAATAAAAAACGCAATATCCGTAGCATTCGTGGTGTTATGGTCGACGGCACGTGGATTGACAATCCGAAGAATGTTAAAAAAGAGTTTCTAGATCATTTTAGTAAACGGTTTTGTAAACCTGGTGAACCTATGGCTACTCTTCAGATGGAATTTCCTAATCAGATCCAATTGGATCAACGAAACGAGCTGGAGAGTGACGTTTCTAATGATGAGATTAAGAAGGCGGTATGGGAGTGCGGGACAGATAAAGCTCCGGGTCCCGATGGCTTTACATTTGGATTTTTCCGTCATTTTTGGCACCTTGTTGAAAAGGAAGTTCAAGACGCTGTTAGGTATTTTTTCTATAGCAATGATCTTCCTAACGGATGTAATTCTTCATTTATTGCGTTAATTCCTAAAATCCCAGATGCAAACCTTGTTAAAGACTTTAGGCCTATTAGTTTGATTGGAAGCATTTATAAAATAATTGCAAAAATTTTGACGAATCGGCTTGTGTGTGTTATGGGAGGGATCGTCAATGAAGTGCAATCGGCGTTTATTGAGGATAGACAGATTTTAGATGGGCCTTTTATTCTTAATGAAATGCTTTCTTGGTGGATTTCGAGAAAGCTTATGACTCGGTTCGGTAGGATTTTCTTGACAACGTCCTTCGTAAATTCGGTTTTGGTGATAAATGGTGTAAATGGATACAATGTTGTCTCCATTCGTCTAGAGGATCTATTATTATCAATGGTAGCCCAACGGACGAATTCCAATTTGGGAAAGGCCTAAAACAAGGTGACCCGTTGTCGCCTTTTTTGTTCATTTTTGAGTATGGAAAACGCCTTAATCTTCGTTGCAGCGGGTGGTTGATGCAGGGCTCGGGAATGTTCATGGCTCTAAATTAGGTCGGTAGTTGAATTTTATCTCAATATGTTTTACTTGCGGACGATTGCGGTGTGATTGTTGGTGAATGGAGTTGAAAATAATATTGTCACGTTAGTTCATGTTCGATTGTTTTCATTTAAGGTAGTCCGGGTTGGGGTTGAAAATAATTCTGAATATAGGCAAAATAATAGGGGACTCATGTGGATCACAGCAAAAGTTTCTTAGGGCGGCATACAAGCTTGGCTGCCTAATTTCTTAAGCTCCATTCTTGTACCTTGGATCTATGTGGGTGGGATATGAAACAGTTTGAGTCTTGGGTGGATATTATTAATAGTGTTAGGAGACGTCTCTCGATTGGAAAAATGGAATGTTGTCGATTGGTGGATGACTTACGTTTTGTGAGATCGGTTGATGGGTTATTCCCATATTTCACATGTCATTGTTCAAAGTTCCTTTAGGTATTCTACACACTCTTGAATCGATCCGTTCTTAATTTTTCAATGGTATAGTGGTTTCTAAGAACTGGTTCATGGGTTCATGAGAGCAAAGGTTTTTTAGCTCCTAAAGTTAATGGTGGCCTTGGAGTTTCGAGCCTCTTCGCCTTAAATAGAGGTTTGATTTTCAAATGGGTTTAGAGGTTCGTATCCCATGACAATTCGCTTTGGGCTAGGGTCATAAAGGTTGTTCACGGGGAAGATGGGAATATTTGTATGAATTCAAAGAATGGCAGCAACTCAGCTTGGCTAAATATTGTTAGAGAGATTAATGTTCTGTCGAAAAAGGGTATTAATTTGAAGAATCATTTGCGTATCAAACTGGGTAATGGGGAGTTAACTTCTTTCTGGGATGATGATTGGTGTGAAGGAGGAAGACTCAAAGACTAGATTCCCTGTGCATATGCTCTGATGACTTGCAAAGAGATATTACGGTAGGGAGTAAATTGGTGCAGCCTACTATAACATACTCTTTCAGAAGACCGCCAAGAGGAGGAGTCGAACAAATGCAAACTGACGAACTAACTACTTTGATGCAAAATGTTTCGCTAACCCCTATGCAGGACCGGTGGACATGGACGTTGAACGCTTCAGGTGACTTCTCGGTGGCATCGGTAAGAAATTTAATTGATACTACTATGCTTCCGAAGGGCGAATATCAGACCAGATGGATTCGTGTAGTGCCTATCAAGGTGAATACGTTCGCGTGGAAGGTTATGACGAATTCCTTACCTACGAGGTTCAATATTTCGAGACGTGGTATTGATATCGATAGTATCTCTTGTGGCAACTGTGATTTGGGTGTGGAAACATCTAATCATCTTTTCTTTACTTGTGATATGGCTAAACAAATTACCCGTTTAATTATGCGTTGGTGGGATGTCCCTGAATTGGAGATCGATTCTTATACTGACTGGAGAAATTGGATTGTAAATGTCAGAATGCCATCTAAGAATAAGGATATGTTCGAAGGGGTTTTTTACGTGATGTGGTGGACCTTGTGGATCTTTCGAAATAACAAGATTTTTGGGGACAAAATTCCGTCTAAAGCGATGCTATTCGACGATGTTATTTGTAAATCTTTTCATTGGTGTCGGGCTAGAAGTAAAATGTTGTTTAGTTGGAATGATTGGCTTAAGAATCCTTTTCTTATTTCGATGTAATAGTTAGCTCCTTGCTAGTTCTTAATAAAATCGCCGTTCAAAAAAAAAAAATTAAAAAACAATATGTTTTGCATATATTTAAACTATCGTGTCTGGTACAGGTTAGCTGTTTAGAAGTAAACAAATTAGGGTATTTGGAGCAAAGAACATATGGAGTACTACACGTTATTGGTGTCAAAGATGACCATGATGAAGTATTTGGAGCAAATGCAACTCAAATAATGCCTCAGCTGCTTCTTCCTTCGCTTTTGTTATTACAAATTCTGTTGAGTCTTCGTGTTTCTCCTGCAAAATTTATATATTTTATATGTGTTTAAAAATAGCACTAAGGGTGAAAATTAAATCTTTGCGGGTTTTTGAGCCTGAGATTACTAACCACTGCAACTTTAAGTCTCTTTTTGCATTTCTCTGATTGCATATCACATCTACCAATCGCATTTCTTTCAGATTTCCATCATCGTTCTTCATTGCTGTAAATGCAACTATAAACCAATTAGCATAGTTAACATAAACAACGGATGGGGTTATCACGTTAGGAATTAAAACATCCTTTATAATCAATGGTATAATTTCAGGAGAAAATTAACTGCCCTGAAAACATGGCCAGCAGAATCACAAACATCCCAAATACGTAACTAAGTTATTACAATTAAGACGGACATTTCAAAAGAATAACACCTTACAGTTCATAAACCCGTCCCGCTGCAACAATATGAGGTCACAACTTTCCAACCACCACAACTTTCCCACTTTAAGATTAACACCTACATATCATAAAATATTTTTTTAACACTAATAACTACCCGAAAGATCCAACAAAAAATTAGTGACTGAAAAATAAATAATTACCTAAATAAAGTTCAGGAAAATTTTATTACAAACTTAGGGGGTGTTTGGCTAAGCTTATATGATGGGCTTATGAGCTTATTAGCTTATATATGTCATATAAGCCCAAACTAAGTGTTTGACTAAGCTTATATGAGTGGGCTTATGAGCTTATATAAGGGGGTTTTGATAAGCCACAAAAGTGTGGCTTTTTTAACTGGGTTGAGCTTATATAACATGTTACATTATAAATTACAAATTTACCCTCAATTATACTTAACCCAACATTAATATTTTTCAACTCATGTCTCTTATAGTCATTTACCACTTTAAAATAAACCAAACATTTAAAGTTATAAAATTAATAAATATAAGCTAATCCAAACACTCAACGTGGGCTTATAAGCTTACGATATATAAGCCATAAGCCACTTATATAACATAAGCCTAAGCCCAACTCATAAGCTTAGCCAAACACCCCCTTAAACTTATAAAACTTAAATAAATGTAAAATAAACCAAAAAAATACCTAAAAAATCTTTAAAAGTTAATGGTTGAACCAAATATTATAAAAAAACCCTTTTTGTTAATTAAAACAAACAAAAGACAATGGAAAGAAGAAAATACCTCAGTATCCATGTTTCAAATAGATTGTTTATGAATCGGGATGGATCTTCAGATTGTGATAAGATTGATGACTTGATGGATGTTTATCACCGGTAGCAGCTGTCGAAGAGTCTGTAACCACCGGCCCACCTCTGTGTATTTGGTATAGAATGAGATGGCTGAAGAACCCAAAAATGACTTTTTAATGGTGGTTTTAGTTTGGTGGAAATAAGTTTCAAGAGGGTGGAGGTGGAAGAAGCTTCAAGAATCCTGGGTATGTTTTTTTATTAATCGGGATGAATCTTCATATATACACAAAGTGCAAGTATATTGAGGGTCCGTTTGGTTCGTAGACGAGTTTATGATTTGGATTTGAATTTTAATTTGGATTAAGATTAGTATTTTATATATGAGAGAGAAAATATATTAAAAAATAAATAAATTATTATTTATAATAACATAATACAAAATATAGTGGTGAAATATTTTTTTTATAATAAAAAAACTATCAATGTGTGGCTAAGAGTATAATACACACTTTCCTAGAAAGCAAATGATATATTCATTTTCAAAACCCATCATGTACCTGAGATTACATGACTCCCGAAGATAAGGTTTTTAGTGGGCCCAATGCATGTCATCTTTAGAACCAAACAATTAACTTGAGTCAAACCCTCAAACAATTGAAAAGCATGGTTTTCTGGGATGTAAGGAAGCATTGAATGAACAGATGACCATCGACAGGGCGAATTGCCCAGTTGCAATTCAAAGCTCCCTTTTCTAGGGGTGTTCACGGCCCAGATCCATTCATTTTATTGAAAGCGATAGCTTCCAATATTTATGGATTTTGGTCATGCTGTTCTTTTGGTGTGTTCGGGATGAATAAACGTAGACGTTTTACGTCAAACTCCGTATTTCAATGATCATCAAATCAGGAGAGAGCACCGATGTTCCTTCGTGGTTAACAACGTGTCCTTATAAAAAGGAATTATCTTACTTGCCTGGATAATAGCCGCAATGGCCGTTCTTATTAAATCAATTATAAAAATTCGAGTACAAATATCATAAACTAATACTGTATAAGACACAGCACATGCAACAAAGAAAAGATGTTGAACGGCTTTTGGTGATAACAGCAGAATGAAGATAATTAAATATCCGGCATGGAGGATAACGCGAGAGTGTCTATCAATATATAATACACATGGCCTCAATATTACATCTATGGATAAATCATGACAACGGTAGATGACGATAACTCTCCGAGTTTTTCCAGAGTAACAACACCGTGATGCTGATTCCCCGTAAGAAACACATCAAGAATCGATTGCAAGTAGAGTTACTCAAGAGATAATCGACAGGAACGACGCATCTAAGTCTCAAAGCCGATATAGTGAAACACCTTTGAATAATTGCAAATTAATAATAGCTGAGAAAAACTTTTATATATGAAAATTTTTTATTTTAGTTCAATTATTAATGTAATGTTTTATTATTATTAATGTAATGTTTTTTATTATTAATGTAATGTTTTTATTTATGAATGAAATTTAAATTTGAAGTTAAAAAAAATAAAAAATAATGAAGGTCGCCCCATAGTGGCACTAGGTCGCCTGTAGGTCGCCAGAAAGAGAAAGCTGATGTGGCGCCGGAATAAGTAGGTCGCGACCCACTACGATAGTGGGCAGCCTAAGTTTCAAGAGGGTGGAGGTGGAAGAAGCTTCAAGAATCCTGGGTATGTTTTTTTATTAATCGGGATGGATCTTCATATATACACAAAGTGCAAGTATATTGAATGTATAATGTGAAATTTCTAACTAAAATGATTAGAGATATGAAATTGTCCCATTAAAATAATACAACTTTTTTTTATTCTATTCGTAACCCTGATATAAAACAAACGGTTTTTACATTTTCTCTCTTTTCCATCAGATCCAAATCTTAATTCTAAACCCATATATAAATCAAACGGACCCTTTGATTTTGGTTTGACGTAAAAGATAGAAAATAATATTTAAAAATATATTATATATTGCAATATGAATTTGTTATAAAAAAATTTTAAAAAAAAGAGAAAATATATAATTGGTATAAAATTATTTATTTTAAAATTTTAATTTAATGCAGAAACTAAAAAATAAATAAATTAGTGGTTGATATTTTTAGTGGCCTTACACTTTAAACAAAAATGAACATAACCCAGGTATGTAGTTGTCTTTTGTAGAATCCTAATTATTCAGCTACAAGTACTGTTCGTAATCTGAATTTTGGTACCAAACATCCTTTTTCAACTTTAACCCTCAGCCCCCACCCCAACCCCTCATAACAAACACACCCATAGATTATGTTTGGCAAGAAATATTTATGAGCGTTAAACATTTAACGTTTAACACTATATTATTAAACACTTTTATAAAACAAACAACTAATGTTTATTGCAATTGTCAACATTTACTGTTTCTTGCTATTGCTAGTTTTGCGAAACACAACATTTACCGTGTAACAAAAATGGCACAAAGGGTCCATGTAGGTTATCTGACATTGCAACAACATTTGTGTTTTTGCGAAAATAAAATGGACCAAATAGTTAGACTCCACCGATGCGTCGGTGTAAAAACATTGACCTCTTAAGGATGCTCGTGTGAAGACTGAAGAGAGAACTTGATAGATGGAACAACCAAGGTGTTGAAGTTGTTTGTGTGTGAATCTATGAAATTTGTGAGGTATATTTGTTTTAAAGTGGTTCGTTGTGGTGATAAAATGAAAAAAAATAAAAAAAATTGTATTCTCGAGTAGTACTTAACGAGAAAAAAATAGTTTTGTTGATTTTTAAAATAGGAATAATTTCATCTATATCTTTAGAAAAGTTGATTATTACGTCAATATCCTTGTAAAAATGAGAATTACGTCAATATCCTTTTAAAACTTAAAAATACTCGAATATATCCAAAATAATAATTTAATAATTTTTGATATTTTTACCTACTATTTAAATACTAATCCATAAAAGCAAATTACCTTTTTACCCTTGTATTTAATCAAATAATTAAAAAAATCTCAAACCTGCAATTCTTTTTTCCTCATATTCTTTTTTCTTGAATTTATCTCTCCCTTTTTCAGAACTGATTAATGGCAACTAAAAATACAACTTGAAAGCACGAAGCTTATTTCCGATTATTGTAATAAAAAAAGTTTATGCGAACCAAATAACAAAAATTGGATACAGCAATTGATAAAATATTGTTAAATTGCTCGGAAATACTTCATTTGTTTCCAGGTTACCTTATGCTTTTCAATGAATGTAATCTAACCATTTTATGTGAAGGACAACTATACTTGATATTACTAACGACTGAGACAAATCAGAGCTGTCTCGTGGTTTTCGAAGACCCTAGGCAATAACAACAAATAGGCCTTATTACGCTTGTAAACTAAAAAGAAATTGCATATAAACTTGGATTATATGGCTCATATATGTTTACTGTTATACTTAGGGGGTGTTTGGGGTTGCGTTTTCCAGCAACTTATCTGATTATCACGACTTGTAACCGCCAAAATCTAAAATCTAGTGTTTGGATAGCAACATCTGAAAAGTGATTTTCCACGTTTAGCTGGCTCCAAAACGGAGGTTTGAAAAAGCATGTGGTGCCATGCTTTTTGCAAACGTGATTTTGTTTCTTTTATAAAAATTACATATTTACCCCCACTTTACCTTGGAATTTATGGCCTTCTTGTGTATCTTGCTTTCTCATCAACATAATTACTGTTCTTGGCTGTGTGGATGGTTATGAACTAATACAGAGGTGAAAGAAAAGAGGCGAATTTGTATGCTATAAAACCCTATATCGATTATTAAAATTTTAATTTAAGCCCAGTATTGTGGACTGTCTTCATTAATAAAAAGCCCACTAGCAAAAGTGGTTTAGCAACATGTATTTTACATAAATTTTAAAGACCTTAAGAAAGTTTATATATTTTGAAAATATTGTGTAAAAAATAATTAATATGTTTTAAGAATTAAACTAAAAACATGTTTAAGTTTATGTATTTCAACAATATATAATGATGTATGTTTTGGTAATTTTACATGTTAAGCTATTCAATAAATAGATTTGCCAAACACTTGAAAAACTGATTATCTAATTATTGCGTTATCGAACAGCATAATCAAATCCAAACACTATGTTTCAAAACCACGTTTTGTAACAGCTGATTATCTGATTATCCGTTTTCAAAACGAATAATCTATTTTCAATAAGCAATCCCAAACACCCCCTTAATTATATGCAAAACTGATAAAAATGTGACCCCGTTTAAATAGAGGCCCTGTGCAACAACACCTATTGCACACCCCTCTGAGACCCCTCTGTCACTAAATAATAATCAAACCCACATACACTAAAATAATTGATGAAATGATCAAGTCAAGAAGAGGGTCGATCCAAAGAAAAGAAGAAAGAAAAAAGAACAAGAACATGAAGATACCTATGAAAAGTCTTGTTACCTTTTAATTTTGGTATAAAGGTAAAAAAGTAATTGATAATTTTATTTTATATTTAGATAATAGTTAAAATATCAAAATGGATTAAATTATTATATTGGATATTAATGAGTATTTTTAAGTTATGAAAGGATATTGAGGTAATTTTCATTTATATAAAGATATTGACGTAATTTTAAAGTTTTTCAAAGATATAGATGAAATTCTCCACTTTAAAATAAAAGGCTTCCTTGTAATTTTTTAGTAAAAAAAACTCTCGTGTTAATCAGTTATTAACACATGTTATCATTTTGAAACAAAGAAAACAGGAAGAAGAAGAAGCCCCTGGTGGTCGGCTATAAGGCCACAACACAACAAAGGTCAAAGTGCTTATATAAGCCGTATACCTACGCATCATCTATAAGCCAATTATCACCTCGAATCAGAATGCCCATCAACCTTTTCAAATTCCGCCTTCCACCCACCCCAATGGCTCCGTACACTCACACCACCGTAAACTAATTCATCCCCGGCCGTGCAGATTCACCGCGCGATTTACACATTCAATCTCCATCTATACCATCAATAACGGATTTTACAAATTAGGGTTTCGTGGTACGAGGTTTTGCTCAATGAGTATGGATACAACAGATAGAGATGATAAACGGAATGATCACCGCCACCACCACCGCCATCTTAAACCGCCTTCGTCCAAATTGCTGACTTTGCCCACCATTTTGACCATTGCTCGTGTTGCTGCTGTTCCTATTCTAATTTCAAGTATGTTATATTCATTTTATTTATTTATTTCAATTGTATAGGTGCTGTATAATTAAGTCTAACGTATCGTGTTCATTGTTTGGTTAGCTTTTTATATGGATAGTCGGTTAGGGACGACAGCTACCACGGGTATTTTTATTGCCGCAGCGGTTACGGATTGGCTTGATGGATATTTAGCTAGACGAGTATGTCTTACTACTTTTTGTATACTTCTCTCCACAAATGTAGGGGCTTATGGAGTAATGAATTGTGCTTTTTTTTCTTTTCTTGTAGATGAATTTAGGAACTGCGTTTGGTGCGTTTTTGGATCCCGTAGCTGATAAGGTAATGCCTTTGCTACTTTGGACGTTACAATGCGTTATTTAAGTCATGTGTATGTTTCTAAAATTGTATGGTTACTGCAGCTTATGGTTGCTGCTACTTTGGTCTTGTTATGTACGAGACCTCCAGAAGCTGCTATGTTTGGGGAACTACCGTGGCTCTTGACTCTACCATCAATTGCAATCATTGGTAGAGAGGTAAATTTCTAACCTTAGCGCTTTGTTAATGTCAACTGGGGGATGCTTTAAGGCGTAGCGTGTTGTTATTCTGTTTTCTTATGTTTCAATCCTTTTAGAGGGGTGGGACGGATTCCTAGTGCAACATACTGTTTAGTTAATAGTTATATTAATGTATAAAAATTTATTCACTGGGCGCTGGCTATGCCAGCAATCATAGTAATCGTGACATTGATTACCTTTTTAACGTCCATGCTTAGAATCAATGATTGTCGATTGATAGTTCGAAACTGATTGCTCTTGAACCATCTTTTAGGTTATAATATGCTTTAGAAATCCATTATGAGTTATGAACTTATGATCATTCCTGTCCAACTGATATAGTTTCTGTCGAACAGATATAGTTTCTACAAGCCTAGCATAAGAATTATTTGCTCGAATGGTGCCTAATTTGAATTTTTGAAACTCGTCAAGATCTTTTTTTTGTGCTTCTGTAGGCTTTTGTAACTTCATGTTTAATTTCATTAGCATCCAACTTTAATGGTTTGCTGTGCAAGTATAGTCAAGGTGATATAACGTATTGATCCTATTAATAAGCATGGAGAAAATTGTTTTTTGTATTACAGATAACAATGTCCGCGGTTAGAGAATGGGCTGCTTCTCAAGGGAGTAAACTATCAGAGGTTCCATTCTATTCATCCTCTTAAATTGTAGCTGTACATATCAAGATAAAGAAATTGTACACTATAGCTTTTCATTCATGTCGTTAATAAAAAATGCATGATTTTCAGGCTGTTGCTGTAAATAATCTGGGGAAGTGGAAAACAGCAACACAAATGACTGCATTAACCATTCTTCTTCTGATCAGAGACAACAGGTTTGTCTATTGCGTCTCTACTTTTAGATCTTAGCTTCATGATCAACTCTTTTGCAATTGTAGTAATCCCATATTCCCATCCATAATCATCATCTAAAAGAGCCACATTTTACTGACAGCAAATAAATGATCAGTGATAATTAGATTAACACTGAATGAAAAGTATTGCAGTAAAATTCTAAACCCTAGAAACCAAAAACATTTGAAAACAACTTTGGCCCCTGTTTGTCTTATAGTAATGTTGATAAATATTGACTCATCTTCTGATCTGTGTATGTTCCTTTGTACCTGAAATGATGCAGTTTCACAGAGGTAGGGTTACTGGGCGCAACAGGTGTTGGTTTCCTATACGTATCAGCTGGACTAGCCGTATGGTCATTAGTTGTGTATATGAAGAAAATATGGAAAGTAATGCTGATGTAGTAACTTCAAGACCATCAACACTTTATTTATTAGAGAACTCACTGCTTGCTGACTGACCATGCTATTCTTGAAGCCCAGTATAAAAATATGCTATGTTACCCAGGTTACATCAGTAATTAGATCTTGTAATATATTATTGGTTTGTTTCACTTATCAAATTAGTTGTTCTCACCTTAAGGTGTTTCACCGAGGAAAACAACATGATACATAAGATACAGTTTTGTGGTTCATAGCATATACTATCGATTTGTTATGCTTGTAATTGTTACAAATTAGTTGACTTGAGGTATATTTATGCGAGAGTACTTAGACGCACGTTGTAAATTGGAAACTAATGGCTCCATTGTATGATATTTTTGGCTCTTTACCTATTGCATGTATACCATAACTCCAAATTTATATGTTATTTTCCCAAGTATATCGTCAAGTAAATGGTGAATGACCTGGTTACATCTATAGACGGAGGTTACGTAAATTGTCACGCATTTTATCTATTTAAATTACCAAAGGCTCGGAGATGTTGATCAGTAGATGGCTTGCTATAATATATAGTATTATGAACAGCAGTTAAATCAATGAACAATTGATTAAACAAAAATGATGATTTTGAGAAATTAAAATGGGAGTGTATCTTCTAGTACTTGAACCTTGTTTTTCTCACGATGGGTATGACAGATAGTTGACTTTTCTTGTTATGGATCTGACAATGTTTTGAGGTTGCGATTTCAAGTACGCTCACTATTGCATCACTCCTAATTCGACTTTGCACCATTTGGAACTATGAAACCAAGTATCCGATATGAATGCGCAACACTTTGGGCAAGGGCATAAAACTGTATAACTGATTGTGTTCTCTATATCAGTTATAACAACAAAAAGTCCATGATCTAGTTATAACTGCTTTTTTCTTCTTTTGGTGCAATGATGTAATTTTGGTAAGGGTAAAATAGAAGTTTGAATGATATCTTTTAGTTTTAGTTTGGTTGTTATGATATTCAGACTATTTTAAAAAGGTTTAAAGTATGTGTCCCGGATAAATGATATTTTTTAGTTTTCTTTTGGTGCGATAATGTAGTATAATTTTGAAGTTTAAAGTATGTGTCCCGGATGAATTATATGTACTTGATGTTAAGTTGTATGTTTGGTACATTATTTTAAAAGGTTTCGTAAGTTGAAGTATCGTGGCGGAAAACCGGTTTGACCCGGTGGTTAAACCGGTGAACCAGTGACTCGGCCAGATCGATTTAAAAACCGGTTTTTAGAACATTGGATTAAATAGGTCCTAAGTGATACACAACCGGTAGTAATGGTATAAT
>BQNB010017599.1:55640-67464 GCA_026074375.1 Tanacetum coccineum
GCCACAATTAATAACCTTGTGAAAAATAATCTTGTTCAAGGTCTTCCTAAGATAAAATTCGAAAAAGATCATTTGTGTTCCGCTTGTGAACAAGGGAAGATTCATCGGAAACATCACAAGTCCAAAACGGCTTTTGCTCAAAATAAGCCACTTTATCTTCATATGGATTTGTGTGGTCCGATGCGCGTTGAAAGTATTAACGAAAAGCGATATGTGTTAGTTGTTGTTGATGATTATTCACGGTACACATGGGTATTCTTTCTTCGTTCGAAAGATGAAGCTTCCGAGTTGATCATTGCATTCATCAAGAAAACCCAAGTGAATCTTCAACTTCAAGTTTAGCTTGTTCGAACTGATAATGGTACTGAGTTTAAAAACAAAACTCTTACTAAGTTCTTTGATGAGGTCGGAATTACTCAACAATTTTCTGCTGCAAGAATGCCACAGCAAAATGGTGTCGTGGAAAGGAGGAATCGAACCTTAGTCGAAGCTGCAAGAACTATGCTTACATTTGCAAACTTACCATTGTTTCTTTGGGCTAAATCCATCGCAACAGCTTGCTTTACACAAAATCGTTCGATTATTCACAAACGTTTCGATAAAACTCCTTATGAGCTCATTAACAAAAGAAAACCAAACATCAAGTTCTTTTATGTGTTTAGTTGCAAATGTTATCTACTCAATGATTATGATGATGTTGAAAGCTCAAGGCAAAAGGGGATATTGGAGTGTTTGTTGGATATTCAAAAGAATCTGCTGCATTCAGAATTTACAATAAACGAACTCGAAAGATTCACGAGAGCGTGAATGTGAATTTTGATGAGATTTCAGAAATGGCTTCTAAACAATTCAGTTTAGAACCCGGTTTATCTAATTTAAACAAACCGAAGTAGATCATTTAGGGGGAGAATGTTAGAAATAAAGAAATGTTCTACTTGTAAGCACTATTATAAAGTGCAGGGACTAAACATGTTAAGTAAGGAAAGTTTAGTCAACAAGCTAACCAAGGGCTATAAATAGTAATTTATGCCATGGTTAGATGTAACAACTTCATTTAATCAAAAGGCAAGTTAGGTAATTCTCTCTCTAAACACACACACTAATTACACCTTGATCTTCATACACTAATCAATAATCAAGATCTATATGATTAATAAGAAGAAAAGTCAAATGTCTACCTATCTGAAACACATGGCTAGATACAAGCACAATCAGCTGAAGAGCAAAAACTATGATGAGATCCAGAAGTTGTTTGACAAAGAAATGAAGAGGGTAAATACATTTGTAAATATGGATTCTGATTTGATGAAAGAGAGTGAGACAAGAGCAGAAGGAAGTTCAAAGAGAATAGGAGAAGATCTTCAACAAGAGTCTACCAAGAAGTAAAATATGGATGATGATAAGGCAAAAAGAAGAGCTTAAACAATGCTTTAAGATTATTCCAGATGATGGAGATGATGTAACTATTGATGCTACACCCTTGTCTGTCAAAATTCCAATTGTTGACTACAAGATCTATCAAGAAGGGAAGAAAAGCTTCTTTCAAATTATCAGAGCAGATGGTAAGACTCAGATGTATTTGACTTTCAGTAAAATGCTTAAGAACTTTGATAAAGAAGACTTAGAAGTTCTTTGGAGAATAGTCAAAGCTAGATTTAAGAAGACAGAGCCAGTGGATTACATGGATACTTTCTTACATCTTAATTTGAAGACCATGTTTGAACATCATGTTGAAGAGAGTATATGGAAGAATCAACAAGGATTAGTTAAAGTGTTGAATTAGAAGCTTTTTGATTCTTGTGGAGTTCATTATGTAATAGCGCATACCATACCATATTATTTATTGGTTAAGAATATGTATCCACTTACAAAGCACACACTACATCAGATGTTCAATAATGTGAAGCTTCAAGTTGACTATGAGTGTGAAATGGCATTTGATCTTTTTAGATTGGTCAAGAAACAACTTAAAGAAGGATATGTACCTGAATGAAGTATTTGAAAGCATCCTCCTGGTGATGGTGAAGAATTTTAATGAAGAAACTTGAGATTCAGAAGAAGAATATCAAGTTTAGGGGAGGATTGTTGAGATTAAAAGCTTCTTGATGCTGTTTGGGATTAAGACTACTAAGGTTTGTTACTACTGTCAAGCATAAATTAGTACTGTTGGTAATCTTAGTGAAAAAATATGCTAAGTAGTTAGTACCGTTAGTTACTACTACTAGAGTATATTACTACTGCTAGTGTAACTTAATACTGTCAGTTACTACTGTTAATGTAACTTAGTACTGTTAGAGTAAAGTTAGTACTGCTAGAGTAAAGTTAGTACTGGTAGAGTAAAGTTAATACAATTGATGAAGAATGAAGAAAAATATTCTAAGTAGTTACTACTGCTTATACATAGTTAATGTTGCTGGTGTATAAGTTACTACTGCTAGTTCAGAGTTAATGCTGCTGATACAAAGTTACAACTGCTGACAGAGTTACAACTGTTAAAGGATTACAACTGCTAATGGATAAAGATTTCTTATGAGATATATATGAGATATTTTATAAAAGATACGTATAAGTTATTTGTTTAGAAGATCATGATAACTTAGGAAAATATTGTAAGCCATTAGGACTCCTTGGTGTATAAAAGGATGTCCTAGGGTATAGAGTTTATGTACCAAAATCGTATCACAAAGTATCAAAAGAGTCATTCATAGAGTTTGTCATAGCTTCAAGGTTTTGTAACCCTAACACTATTAAGAGTGTTCATTTTATATTGAGGCTGAAAGTTTAGTAAACTAATTGTTAACGATCTTGTTTATTACTGTTTCATTGAAATTCTTCTTAATATCATTGACTAGATTCTGCATAGTCTTTGATATTCACAATCAAAGTTTCTGTCATAGTTGTTTTGGATTTATTCAATACAACTTAAGCTTATACAAGCTAAGCAAGATCTATTATATTGGAATCAACAATTGTCCTTAATTTCCTTTAATTGTTGTTTCCCCTTTCTTAATTTATTAAAACACCCAATTTTTATAAACCCTAATAATTATTTATGTTAATTGCAGATCAAGTGTTTACCATTAACATACACCATGATGGCATTTTCATTGCTAGCCCTTTAAGATATGTACATGGTGATTTAAAACAAATCATTGATATCGATTTTGAAGGTATGAGCTTTGATGTTTTTCATGATATTATCAAACATCTTTCATGGCATTGTCTATAGGTTTTATTACTGTCATATTAGAACACCTTTGAATGTAGGGATAAAAGAACTTAAGATAGATAGTGATGTTCAAGATTTTGTTAGGGTTGGGTATGAAAACAAATGGTTTGTTGATTTGTATGTCAAACATTTTGACTATGATGTCATGGACTTTATTAATGAAGAAGCTAATGGGGTTTTAAGTGGCGGGTCTAGTGATGAATATTATAGCAGTGATGAGATTGAGGAATTTGATGACGTAGATTTTCACACTGAAGGGGAGGAAAATGTAGGTATTAATAACGTAACAACTCATGACCCATGTTTAAACAAACTGTGTAGCAACAATGGAATGTTTAGGGATTACCTAGATGAGTCAGTCCCTAAAATAGAAGGTGAGGCTCTAGATGACCTTAATGATGCTCACATAGACCCTATTCATAAGGCACAAAAAGGTGTTACTTATCCAAAACATGACCCACAATCCTTTGGAATAAGATGACAGCTGTTCTAGGAATGAGGTATGAGCACCCTGAGCAACTAAAGCAAGCTTTAGCTAATTACGGAGTAGAAAATGGATAGCAATTATGGTATGCCAAGAATGATTGAAGGAGTTTGCTAGTTTACTGTGGTAGGAGTTTGCTAGGTTATGGGACTATAGGCAAACTCTCTTAGAATCAAACCTCGGTTCAACTTGTAAACTTGAGGTAGAAGAGGTGAGTTCTGGAAGTACCTACTTTAAGAGATTCTATATCTGTTTTAAGGGTTTGAAAGATGGGTGGTTGGATGGTTGCTTTCTGAAACATACATGTAGAGGTGATTTGCTCATATCAATGGGTAGGGATGCTAACAATCAGATGTATCCCATTGCTTGGGCTATAGTAAAGGTAGAAAACATTAAAAATTGGTCCTGGATCTTGTCACTGCTCCATGATGATCTGAATCTACAACAAGGAACTGGATTAACACTCATTTCAGACTCACATAAGGTTAGTAAGTTTATACCCAATAACTATTACACAACTATAAAAATAGATTGTTTATTCATTTATTTTCATATGTACAAGGATTATTAGATGTTGTTGGTGATTGGTTGCCTAATGCAGAGCATAGAAAATTGTTAAAAAAGTGTCAGGTAGAAGAAGAGAACCAAATGTTCAATATGCTTCAGCATGAGGTGAGGGCAGAGGATCTAGAGGTGGGGGTAGATGAGCTGTGGGTGATGAGAGTGGTGGTAGAGGTCACATGGGTGCTGAGAGTGGTGGTAGAGGTCAAACGGGTGCTGAGAGTGGTGGCAGAGGTGGTATGGGTGCTAAGAGTGGTGGCAGAGGTGGTATGGGTTCTGGCATAAGGGCTATGGGTACTAAAAGTGGTGGCAGAGGAGGAAGAAGTGGTGACAGGGCAACGATGGGTGGTGCAAGAGGTAGAAGAGGTGGAGTAAGAAGAAGAAGAGGTGGTGGCAGAGGAGGAAAAAGAGGTGGTGGAAGAGGATCCAATAGTGGACTAAAGGTATGTTTATACTTGTAATATATGTTTATACTGTTATAACTTGTAATCTATTATATAGTTGACTGATATGGAATGTATTCTATTGTATAGTTGATGGATGAAGATGACATCAGGCAAAGTATAGAAGATGAATATATGCAAGGACTTTTGGATGAACAAGAAGATCTAAGGCAAAAGCAAGAAAAAGAACACCAAGATAAGCTAGATGAAGAAGCTTTGCAATAAGAAAGGGAGGAAGAATTTATGTTTGAGAGAATGGATTTGGAAAGGGAAAGAGAAGAGCAACAATGGGAGGCTATGTTAGATCCATTAAATGCTACATATTCCCTGACCAAGAAGAGTCCATGGGTGTTGAAATGTATAACAGAACTAAAGCATCAATAAACTTCATGGTGAACACTCAGGAATCTGTAACACATGGTCAAACATCTATACCTGCAAGTGATAATGCAGTAAAGAAGAAAGGAAAAAGAATAAAGAGTGAACCAGATGTACCTTTCAGAATATATCACAAAAACAGATGAAGGTCAGAGAGAATTAGAAACATGCAAGAAAAAGAAGTTTAAATTTGATGCATAAGGCACTAAATCAACAGCTAAAAAGGCTTTTGATGTTAGTCCTTGATGGTTTAGTTAAGTAGCATTTACCAATTGTTATCTTAAACAATGATCTATGTTTTGCTAGGCATTTAGTCAAAGTGGTGTGTTAAACAATAGTTTAATTTTGTGAAAAACTATGGGTATGTTCCCCACTTGTAATGCCTTTATCTTGGTAATGCTATTTTAATCCTTTATGTTACTTTGACTGTGATTTTTCTGGGATTGTTTAGTATCATTTGTATATTCTATGCAATTTTTCCATGTGCAATGGTCATACTTGTAGAACCAATGCAGTGGACAAATGAGTGTAATTCCATGTGCAATGGGCATGTGCAGAACCAATGCCAATGGACAAAGGAGTGTAATTCAATTTCCAAAACCAATGCAGTAGACAAAGGAGTCACAAATGAGTACTACATAACCATAAACATCAAAATCACTTCATACAAGACAAAGACATTACAAAACACCATTTTCATTCATGAAATTAAGTTCATACAACCCCAAAGACATACATTAACCTAAACATTGATAATCCTACACTGATAATTTGCATAACCCTTATCATGACACAGACCCTAAACATCATCTATTTTATTACAAGCACCAAACATATACAAATTGCAAAGGCAAAAAATTTAACTTTTAAAAAGTCAAAGATGCCAAACTTTTTTGCAATTGGAGATTCTTCTCAACCAATTCAACTTCAAGTCCTTCAATCCTCACTTGACGGCTGGTTTCTTGGCCTAATTGATGTCTTTGTTGAGGGTTCAAAGTATTGTACATTTCGTAAAATATCATCATGTACCAATCCGATTCGATCTCAAGATCATACCAATCCCAAACTTCACATATCTTTTTCATGGGTTTCGATCGTATAGGGCAAACAACAAACCTTCAAGCTGGATTAGTGGATGTTCATGTTGTTAATACTCTTAATGGTAGACCACAATCACAAGTTTGATCATGAATGTAGGTAGACATTTTAGGGTTTTGATTTGGGAGAGCAACGAAATAATAGATTGTATGATTTAGGGTTACATGAGTCAAATAGGGTATGGGTATTTAAGTGAGTCGAATAGGGTATGGGTATTTAATAACGGGCCAGGTTAAAAAAATTCTACGTGGAATAATAAGACAACAAATGTGACAGATGGAAATTAAAAAAATTTAATTATAAATACGTGGAAATTCAGCAGGTCATATTGACTAGATTGGAACAAATTAGCCGATTACAATACCTATACTAGTAATAAAATTACTTTGTTACCTAGATCGGTAAATTTTGGAAAGTTTGTTGATAATACGAGTATATAGACTTAACCCTTAAAAATATTATAAATCACTTCAATCCCAACGTACACTGGCCTACACCCTAAAGATGCTTGAAACATCAGTTCTATGTTTGAGGGTACATATGACACAGGAAAAACATGCGGGTCCGTGTCACTTTACATAGTAACATCATGCTCTAAGTTTGAGGGTTCATATGACAGAGGAGACGCATACAATAACCATAAAACAGATTGTACATCACTTCAATCACTGGCATGCACCTTAAAGATGTTGAAACCTCATGCTCCAAGTTTGAGGATTCATAACCAATACACCATTAAGAGAATAAGCACATCTAACAACAATTAATGTCATCAATCTATTTCATAACAAAAATGAGAAAACAAGTATCTCAAAAGTACCAAAAACTAATCAGTCTCCATATGTCCCAAAATCTCTAAAACACAGTATAAAAAAGAAATAAATTATAAAAAAAAAGATCTGACGCCTATAAATAGAAAAAACAAACTGACCACAAATACAGGGAACACATGGAAAAACATAAGAAATTTACACTTCTGAGACGTTTTAAGATACATAGAACATTTCTGTTATTCTATTACGCTTATGCCATTCTTAAAGTGCTGAAAAGATGATGACACAGGAGAAAGGCGATAAAGAGTGACTCACTTGCCACCTAAAGTAGGAAAGTGACTTGGGTCTTTAATTTTCGGAGCTTCAGCAGCATAGCTTGAAGCACCACCTTGATTATAACGCCTATCGCCACCTCCGCCTCTAGCACCACCACGTCCACCAGAACTGTACTGTTTTTCCTGGCAACAAGTTTCAAAAACTCATTGATGCTAAATGACTACAAAAACACAGATGAGTTAACACTGTTGGGATTTTACATCTAATTAACCATTAAATATATCACGAGTACACAGCGGAAAGATCAAACACGTATAGAACTTATAATCAACAAGAGTTCAAGAACTTGCGTACCTTTTAGCAATAAACAAAACGCCTTTTTGAATATATGCGTTAGTAAACCACCACGCGAAACCACTAGGATCAAAACGATAATCCCTCTAAGTTTACACACACAATACGTTCTTAGCAAACAATGTGGTATGCTAGTACTAGTAGTGTAAACTAAACGATCACCTTCGTCTTTGATTCAATCAACACACGAACAAAACCTTCGCATACGTAGTATAAAACCACAAAAATGAAACCCTAAGGGTTGTTCGGTTCGATCGCATGCCAAGGGAGGGAAAAACAAAACCCCTAGAGGGTTTTGGGATTCGGTTGAAACCAAAGGAGAGACAAGAGAGATAGTTAGGGTTTTTAGATTCAAGTTATGAGAGAAACAATGAACCAAAGCCCCTATTTATACACCTCTTAGCTTGGAGAACAAGCAAGCAATCCCACCTCCTCTAGGAGTAGGGTTCGCTCGACCTAAAGGAAAAGAGGGGGAAATCGCAACTTTCCTTTTCCTGATTTTTGCATATTAGTCCTTTAACTATTAACGACTAATATTTATTCTTGTTAAACTTTTAACGATCGTTTGTTAAATCACTAATTATTATATTACTTTAATATATTAAACGTTGTTCTACATATTAACGTGTGTGTCCCCTTAGGCTCGAATAGATTTTCGGACATATATAATTTATATTTAGACATATTCCAACAGCTCTCACTTGGACATGTATAAATTATATAATAACATTGGTAAGCGTCTAGCAACACGCCAATGCTCCTAGAAATATCCGAGTGTGGTTTCATAAAGACATGGATAAATGATTTATGAATTTACAATCCCTTTGTTTTAGATACCGTGTTAAAAATAGATATGGATCAAGGTCATTCCATTATTTAATGATTCTCTTTCTCGTATATGTAACTAATCAAGATTACCGAAAATCAATGAGACATATCTACATGAGTTTTCGGGTACGGCCATACATATATCTGATTAATTCTACGAGGGGCCCAGTGGCATTATTCTTAAACTATTAAAGGAACAAATTCTATATTGACTACAAGTGTCAAGTCATCATGTTTCAAAATCACTTCTGAAATAGCCCTTATTAGTACCCATGTTTCAGGATAACTTAAACTAGATCAAGAAAGATTATCCACATATGCAAGACCTACTTGCATCTCAAGTCTAAGGATTTTGTAAATAAAATCACTTACGATTTATTTAATGACGACGATCTATAAAGTAATATTCTTGTTGTTGGGGAAATCCAATATTCATCTTATGAATATCATGTAAGTTTGGTGGACACATCCTTAATATCTACAATATCACCAATCACTCAGATTTGTCTTAATTTAACAATATTCCTATATTGTTAATCGACAACGGATTAATTTAGAATAATAACTATTATTATTCATGGATTTAAACATGCAAATATAGGACACAATTTAAGATAAAAATAACAAAATACCAAGTATCATTATCATAAAATAAATTGTTAAAACATCCCTTATCCAAATACTAAACACATATCTAGATGAAACTACTAGCTAAACGAAGTCCCATGCTCCTAGCATGTTAAGTAAGATTTCCTTTCGGTAAAGCCTTCGTAAAAGTTATGCTAGATTATCATCTGTGTGAACTTTAAAAAGGTTACTTCTATGGTAGTGTCTGGTGCCCATCTGAACTCCCGGTTCGTTGGCGATACGAAGTGCGGCTGAATTATCGTAAAACATCCTAATAGGTTTGTTTATTGTTGGTACTATACCAAGCCTTGAAATAAACTTCCTAATCCAAACAGCTTCCATCTCTGCTTCTTAAGCAACTATGTTATTCAGCTTATGTAGCAGGCATTTTAGTAGTACTTTACTTGGAGCTTTTCTAGTCTATTACGCTTCCGTTCAAAATGAAACGTATCATGTCTAAGATTTCATATCAACTATATTGGTCTCAAATCCAGTATCACCATAACAATCAACTCGAAGTTCAGCTTCCGGATTTCCACCATAAACCAAGAACATATCATTAGGATTTCTTAAATATTTAAGAATATTTTTCACAGTAGTCCAGTGACTTTCACTAGGACTCTATTGAAACTGGCTTGTTATATTTTGGGCGAACGCAGCATCAAGTCTAGTGCATCTTACAGCATACATAATAGATCCCACAGCCGAAGCATAAGGTACATTTTGCATGCGCTTCACCTCTTCAGGTGTTGAAGCACCTTGTGTTTTGTTCAAGTCAAGTCTTTCTTGCATGGGGATATGACCACGTTTGGAATTATCCATTTTATATCTCTTTAAGATCTTATCCATGTAAGCATTTTGACCAAGTCCAATCAATCGCTTTGACCTATCTTTGTAGATTTTGATTCCAAGAATAAACGCTGCTTCCTCTAAATCTTTCATAGAAAAACACTTTCCAAGATAATCCTTTACACTTTGTAAACTTGGAATGTGATTCCCCATGATGATTATGTCATCAACATACAGGATGAGGAATGCAACATTACTCCCACTAGACTTTTGATATACACATGGCTCATCAAGATTTTGATCAAAACCAAACCTTTTGATTTCTTCATCAAATCTTTTATTCCAGCTTCTTAATGCTTGCTTAAGACCATAAATGGATCTTTGAAGCTTGCATACTTTTCTGGGATGATTAGGATCAACAAAACCTTCAGGTTGTACCATATAAATGAATTCATCAAGATAACCATTTAATAAGGCAGTTTTGACATCCATTTGCCATATCCCATAATCATAGAACGCCGCTATAGATATGAGAATCCTAATAGCTCTAATGTCAGCGACGGGTGAGAACGTTTTTTCATAATCAACCCCGTAGAGTTCAGTATAACTCTTTGCTACAAGACGAGCTTTATAGGTGTGTATCATACCATCCATGTCAGTCTTTTTCTTAAAAATCTACTTACTCTCAACAGTCTTACAATTAGGAGGAAGATCAACCAAGACCCATACCATATTGTCTATCATGGATTGTATTTTCGCATTCATAGCATCGATCCACATATTAGATTCTGAATCTAACATTACAGCTTTATAGCTAGTGGGTTCATTAAGATCCCCTAGACTATGCTCCTCCGCTTCTACATTTAGACATAAACGATATGGAGCTCGATGTGTTCTTTTGGACCTACGAACCGGAATTACTTCCTCTTGAGGTGGTTTAAAACCTTTAACCTCCATAGGAATTTCGCTAGTGATTTCAGAAGGTGATGTATCTTCATCTTGAATTTCTTCAAGATCCATGGCCCTCCCACTAACTTCTTGAGTTATAAGATTTTTCTCAAAGAACTCAGCATACTTCGCAACAACTATTTTGTTTTCAGGTGGGAAGTAAAAATAGTAACCCATTGTTTCATTTGGGTATCCTATAAAGATACACTTAACAGATCTTTGTTGGAGTTTGTCAGGCGTATCCCGCTTCATAAGCGCCTCACATCCCCAGACCTTTATGTAAGACAGATTAGGAACTTTTCCATACCATAATTCATATAGAGTCTTATCAACCTTATTGGTTGGAACCATATTGAGAATGCGTGTTGCAGACTGATAACGCCTAAATTATACATATTTTAGGTGACATTATTTGCATATAATTAATCATTTCTCGTGAACTTTTGATACTTAATAGCATGAATTGCTTGCAGGTTCACTAGAAGACATCTCAAGATAAAATGGAACAAAGCTCAAGTATTTACACATATTGGAAATCAAGATACAAGAAAAGGATAAAACCTCAAGCTGAAAAGTCTGCAAGTGCGCCGCACTCATCAGTTGTACGCCGCACTTCTCCCCAAAGTCTGAAGTAATTAAAGCTCACTCAAACAAGTGCATTAATACCCCAAGTATGCCGCACAAAATAACGTGCGCGCCACACTTCCTATCCAACTACGAAGAATTAAATGAAGAATTTAATGCTATTGCATTAACACCCTAAGTACGCCTCACAAATTATCTTGTGCACCACACTTCTCCACTAAACATTTTAATCACCAAGTGCGCCGCACAAATATCTGTGTGTGCCGCACTTTTTACCTATTTTCAACCTATAAATAGAGGACGGATTTTCACTTTCAAAGCATCCCATAAATCATTTCTCTCTTCATTCCTCAATCATCTCATCAAAAATTATTCATCCATTCCTTCCAAATCATCCACCAAAACACCATAAACACCTCACCCTTTTGAAGATTCAAGATCAAACAATCAA
>BQNB010017600.1:0-13676 GCA_026074375.1 Tanacetum coccineum
ATGTAATAAAGCGAAAAATTTCCCCGTACAATTGTGATCATAGTAAAATAGGTTGATGAAAATTCTGAGTTGTTATACGTTAAACTCTGCCAGGGTGTCCTTTATCACTTGAATTACATGGCCACGTAGTCAATTTGCATTTGCCCTTTGTTTTAAGCTCGAGGTTAATCAAAGAAGAAGGTGAATAGTAGTAACAATTTTTCCCGCGTAAAAACTTGTATAAAAAGGGGGGTGTGTTTGACTTCTCTTTAACCCGGGTAAAAATGGTTTGACTTTGGGCTTATATAAAAGGTTTTGGGCTGGGTATTTGGGTGTTGGGCTTAGGCTTGGTTTTATAAAAAGGTTGACGGGTGTTAACTCTTTATATATTAAAGAGTTAACACCGTTAGGGTTTAGGGACTATTTGTGTAATTTGGTTTAACTTTAAGGGTATTTGTGGGATTTTGTCTTCTTGTGGTTGACTAATGTTGATCAAGGGTTGACTTTTGTTGTCCTTTGATAGCATTCTCCCGGCTCTTGTACACTCTTTATCCGTTCTCGTGTCCGTGTTTGTCCGGTTTTGACCGTTTTCTTGTGATATTTACATTATCCGTACCTACACAATCACAAAGACAAAACAAGCAATATACAAGCATTTTAAGCACAATTTTGTCTATTTAGGGCCATTTTTTGATACAAAACGGATATGTGTTTTCACACATATCAAAATTCCCCAAACTAAGCTATTGCGTGTCCTCATGCAATATTATATACTCTATAACCAAATACCTCAAAACTTACCGAAATAAATCTTTAAAAAGTAGCAAAGACTTTCGTGGAGAAAGTTAAGAAATCACAAGTTATAAAACACCCCACTTTCCCATTTTTTAAAACTTTTTTTCATTTTTTTAAGTAAACTTCAAAATATTTTGACTTTCATTATTTTTCATAACTGTTAGGGATCATAGAACAAGATGCATTTCGATCCGAGAATGCCCCAAAAAGGATAAATTCATCGTCCATGACTTTTCACTTACTCTAAACCAAGCTTAAAATGAAATCACAGCTAAATATCAGTAAAGATGCTAACACTACTCAATAAAACGAAATCACATATCAAAGCTAAATATCATAAAGATAGCTTAACAGTACTCTTATAAGCAACTTGTGAGCACTTTTTTACTCCCGTCATTTATTTTACTTCAGGTGAGTGTGCTATTTTGAATTTCAACCATGGATCAACGTTTTGCAACATACTATGCTTCACGTTCCACCTAAGAATAATGAGTTTGAATGCGAGATCATCTCATGTAGCGACTTTCGTCTCGACACATCCCAACTTTGACACAAACAGAAAGTGACCAGGTTTGACACCCACAAGACTAGTATCAGACGTTCACGACCTAGGTTTTAAAAAACTCCTCCGGATTCCCGAATATTCATAGCTTATAAAATAGAATAGTCAAAGTTCAAAAGCATATTTGAATTTAACAAAAAGAAATCAATTTATTAATTTAAACTTAATATTAAATATTTATGCAATTATAACCCTTGACCTTTTAGAAGGCTGCAACATCGGTTGTGAGCCGGCAAGATGCAGCAAACTTTTATCAGTCTCGGATTTTTATTCTTACTATGGGCTTTCTTTAGAAGACTACCACATCGGTTGTGAGCCGGCAAGAGGTAGTAAACTTTTATCAGCCCACAACTTTTATTATTATTTTTTATTTTTATTTATCATCATTTTTTTTACTTTATATAGAGAAGACTTCTTTTTGAAAAATTCAAGTATAAATTTGAACTAAGACTAAATTTTTTGCTATATATAAAAAATTATTGATTTAAGTTTAATCTCCAAATACAGCACGTATATTAATCTTGTTAAGAGCTTATGGGAGAAAAAGCAACAAGTTACATACATGAGCTCTTAGGATTTCCAACTAATCCTTGTTTAGCATCCTACTCATACTTAACTCTATCATTTTTCGTTCTTCACGAATTTCAGCGAACGCTTAGCCTAAAAGTTAAGGAACAAGCTAGAGCTCAACACGCTTGATCGAGTCAAAATTTACTCTTACTCTACCTCTACCACAGCAGTAAAGTCAAAATTGTGACAAAACACTGTATTTTAGTTTTTGAAATTTTTTAAAATTTTTTTCATATTTTTGAATTTTTGGTGGGAAACAGGTACGTGAGAACAACAAGTAAAAGTAGGTAAGATCATATCGAAGATATACTACCCCATACTAAAATTAAACATTGTCCTCAATGTTTCCTAGCCTAAGACTTAAAAACCCCATACTAGAACTCAAAAAGGTCGAATGCATAACTCAAGCCTGAAGAAAGTATCACAAAAATCTTAAGTCCGTTTTTATAAAGTGTGTATAAGATTAAATGTTATCCAGATAAAAATCTTTCGGAAATTTTCGGATTTCCCTAAACTAATGACAAGGAAATGCTAGGAAGCTAGAGTGGGACCGAGACAAAAACAACCGAATACGAGAGTCTTCAGAAAATTTGGGTTCATCCTGTAAACAATCACAACAAACAACAAACACAAAGATCGGAAGAGTACAAGCCTCCTCACATCACAATAGAAATAAGAAAGAAAATAGAAAATGGATAAGCATGGGGTGCCTCCCACGAAGCGCTTTGTTTTTGGTAACCGAGTCACATAGCTTGACTCGATCCCCGAATTCATTCATCCTTGGAGAGAGTGTGGAGATCCTGGACTACCTTTGGTGGTAAGTCCCCTCCGAAATAATGCTTCACACGATGACCATTCACCTTAAAGTTCGGACCATCGGGATAACTCAATGGTTCCGTATGGAAAAACTTTGGTGATGGTGAAAGGTCCTAACCAACGAGTTTTAAGCTTTCCTGAGAATATCTTTAGACGAGAGTTGAAGAGTAAAACTTGATCACCAACATTGAAAATGCGGCTTTTGATCTTTGAGTCGTGAAGCTTCTTTGTCCTCTCTTTATAAATCAAAGAATTCTTATAAGCTTGATCACGAAGCTCATTAAGTTCATTCAGTTGAAGCTTCCGGTAATCACCCGCGGTTTTAAGATCGAAGTTAGCATGTTTTAAAGCCCAATATGCTTTATGCTCTAACTCAATCGGTAAATGGCAAGATTTTCCATAAACAAGCGTGTAAGGCGTACAACCAATCGTGTCTAAAAGCATACGAAAATCCCCAAGTTTCATTTAATTTGTCAGACCATGAGGCACGGTTTTCTCTAACCGTCCTTTCTAGAATACGTTTCAAACCTCGATTGGACATCTCCACTTGACCGCTCATTTGAGGGTGATAAGCGGTAGCTAGACGATGTGCGACCCCATACTTAGACATTACTTTAGCAAACTGATCATTACAAAAGTGGGTCCCATGATCGCTTATTATAGCTCTAGGTGTTCTGAATCGGGCAAAAAGAGATTTTAAAAACTTCACTACAACTCTAGCATCATTTGTGGGGAGAGCCTTTGCTTTCAACGCCATATTGAAAGATAAGACAAACGGCTACAAGGATATATTTATTTCCTCTTGAAGATGGAAAAGGTCCCATGAAATCAATACCCATACTTTGAAGATTTCACAAACTTGGATAGCGTTTTGAGGCATCTCATCTCGTTGTGAAATTTTGCCTTGTCTTTGACATGTATCACAAGATTTGATCATCGTATGGGCATCTCGATAAATTGGTAGGTACCAAAATAAACCGCATCAAATACTTTTTGAGCGATTGAGATTGGCCCTATGATGCGCCTCGGGGGTCCTTCAATGACAAAGCTTTGAGATCTCAAGAGCTTCCTGACTATGCACACACCGTCGAATGATTTGATCAAGCACAAGGTACGAGAAAAGAATAGGGATCATCCCATAAATAAAATTTAAACAGTCCTTAAAAAACTTCCGTCTTTTGTGAGTTGACATTTCTTTGATGATAAAAATCCCGCATAGGTAGTCTTGCATAGTTCGCAAACCATGGGTTCTTTCCCTAGAAAATAACTCCAAAGTTTCTAAAGAAAATGTTCATTTTGTGACTTTGTTTTTTCTAACTACATCCGTATGATGATTCTCAAGTCAAGATAAATGATCTGAGCCGCAAGGTTCTCACTTCCTTTTTATCACAGGATGTGATATCAAATTCTTGTAGGAGAAGAACCCACCGGAGCAACCTCGGGCTAAGCGCTTGTTTGTTCATAAGGATATTTTTAAAAGCCGAGTGAATCCGTATACACTATGCTTTAGATAAGAAGATATGCCGAAACATTTCAAAAGCATATACAATGGCAAGCATTTCTCTTTTTCTGTGGTAGGGGATATGAATTTGACTTCAGTCATAGTCCCTTGCTAGCATAGTGTATAGGAGGCTGAAAATGCTTCATCTTCATTGTCCTAAAACGCACCATCGTGAAAATCACTTGCCCTCACGCATGAGTTTCGAAAAAAGTGTAGGTTTCCGCAATCTGGGACAATCAATAATATTGGAGCTTCGTAATGCTGTCTTTTTAAAAGAAGTCCCTGAAAAAAAAGCCACAATACAATCCTTAGAAAACACAAACGGTGTTTCTTTCTCAAGAAGGTGAGTCATAGGTCTAGCAATCTTAGAAAAGTCTTGATAAACAATACGGTAAAATCGCTGCATGACCAAAGAAACTCCAAACACCCTTTTAACGTAGTCATGTGAGGTATCTTAGCATATAAACACGACTTTAGCTTGATCGACCTCAATTCCCGACTTTGAAATTTTATGTCCTAACACAATTCCTTCTTTACACATAAAGTGGCCATTTCCTTTTCTTCTCCCAATTAAGAACAAAAACTCGTGTCTTCACTCCGTTTTAAAACTCTTTTCCTAAATTGGAGAGGCACGAATCAAAAACTATCCCCAAAAACCGAGAAATCATCCATAAACACTTCCATAGTCTTTTTTATCATATCGTGAAATATGGCCATCATACACTGTTGAAAAGTACCGGGAGCATTACACAAGCCAAATGGCATGCGACGGTACCGAAAGTTCTATACGGGGCATTGAAAGTAGTTTTCCCTCCTTGAGTCTTGGGATGCTATTGTGTATTTGAAAATACCCTATAAATCCATCTAGAAAACAATAAAATTCATCCCGGCAATCTTCTATCATTTATCTCATAAAAGGCAATGGAAAATGATCATTCCTTCCTCCGAATTCATGCTTCATTAATTTCCTATGTCGATACAACTCCCACCCGGTAACTATACGTGTCAGAATTAAATTCAATATTCTTCATTTGCAACAACGGTTAATCCACCTTTCTTGGAACACAATGCACTGGAGAAACGAACCCATGGCTGATTAGATATAGGGTAAATCATATCTGGCATCAAGAAGTTTTAGACCTCCTTTTTGATTACCACCTCGTAATTTTTTTTGGGTTAACCCGTCTTTGACTTTGAACCGTAGGTTTGTAATCATCCTCCATCAAGATTTTGTATGTACAAAAATGAGGGTTGATACCCTAGATGTCGGTGATTTTAGCACCTTTAAGAGAGCATCTTTTTCATCATTTTTAAACCTTTTGCAATAATTACTGGTAACTTGTCGTTTTCTTCCCAGAAGCATATTCTACTGTGGGACGGTAAATCTTTAACTCTAATTCCGAGGCTCTTTCAATTGAAGTTTTGCCTCGATCACTTCACTTTGTTTAAGGTCCATCGGAGGAAGTTGAAACGGGTCATTAAATTAACAAATTTTTGATCAACAAATAATTCCTCCGATTGCAATCGACATGATCATTTATTGTGAAATCGAATCATCTTAAAAAAGCGTTGATTTCTTCCAAAATAAATTCGTAGTAAACGGTTTCAGAACGTTGGGTGTGGATTTGCCAACCCGAAGAATTAGGAAATCCTAGAAGTTCCTGGAGCATACTCCTCACAACTGCATCAATGATGTAAATTCGGTTACGACTTGTCATTTGTAGAGAATATCTCCGTGGTTTGATCTAGATTGAAAAAAAAGTGACGGCTTCGTTATCAACCCAAAGGGTTATTTTCTTCTCCATAAACATCATTTAATGCACACCGGTCCTCAAAAAGGCTCTCACCAGTATGAGAGGTTACTCCGAGGGATCGGCTTCAAAACGACCACAACAAAGTCCGATAGGAAAATGAAATTTCCTAACATTACAAAAACATCTTCGGCGAGACCTTTAGGAATAAGTAAGTATGATCGATCTGCTAACACTAAAAGTCATCTGAGTTGGTATAAGTCCGTAAGAGAAAGCTTTTTCCCAAATAGAACAGGCATAAAGATTTATGCTCGCGCCAAGATCGGCCAAGGCGTGACATACATCCATTCTCGGGAAATTACATGGAATAAGAAACTTGCCGGGATCTCCAAGCTTTTCGGGAAGCTTTTTGGAGAAGCATCGCCGAGAAAAATCTCAATCAACCGGTATCTTAGCTAACTCAAGCAACTTTCCTTATTCATAGACAAACTCTAAATCGTAGGCTCAAATCTAGTCATCAAAAGAAGCATCCGCCGAAACTAATGTCGAAGCGTAAAACTTGAAAGATTTGGAAGATCTTCTCCATTTGATTCGAAGCTTTGTCACGAGACTTTTGATCATCACGTCGTGAAGTACATAGAATATTTGGCTTAGGTAAACTCTTCGGAATATCAGATTCTGGGATAGGAGTGGTTTTAGACAAAGTCTTTGGAACATCGGGTTCCGGAATAGAAATGAGGATAACTGGAGGTGGGATTTGAGCGATACATCTTTGGAAATTTGTTTTCTCTTTATTCGTTATCTCCTCGGTTTCTCATTCCACTACCTTTTTAGGAGAAGGATTAGTAGGAATCGAGGGTCCCTCGTAAGCAGCACCACTTCGAGTAGTGATCGCTTTCATCTCACCCTTCGGGTTTGGAATTGTGTTGCTCGGAAAGTAACCCTGAAAGTTGAGGCATGATTTTGAAACAATCCACAAATCATGTTTTGTAAATTATTTTGAAAAGTGGTTTGTTGATTCATCATGACGACTTGTTGAGATTTTATGGTGTTTTGAATTTCATTCTTAAGGTCCCTCCTTTTCAACAATTGATTTAATTTTGGCATGTTCCCTTAACATCTGATATCATTATTCCTCTTGTAACTTGAAAACATTCATTGCAATCTCTTTGTGAACTTGATTATTAGGCACTTGAAAAGGTTGGTTTTGAAATCCATGGTTTTGAAAATTTGGAGCATGATTATTTTGAGCTTGAAAACCTTGATTTCCATGAAAATTATTTCCCCGATTAAAATTATTCCCTTGAACATGATTCTGATTAAACCTATTTGAGAAAATGAGAAAACAGAAAAAAAAACATTGTTTTTGCACCGGAACAAAACCCTTGTGGTGCCATTTGATTACTAACACGGTTTGGAGGGTTAACTTGATTGTAAGTACCCGTAGTCGCACAAACACTAGCCTGATTATTATCGTCACATGGACAATTTATACCACGAATGGCACCACCACAAGTAAACAACAACTCGAAATCGATTCCTCAAACCGCCTTAACCTGGAAGCGGATGACAACTTTCTTAGAAACAATCTCGACTAAGGTCGAAAGTTGATCCGCAAGCTTATCGATCCTCTCATCCATTTTACTAGAAGTAGCATTCATCCTAGAAGCATTTGATCTATTACGTAAATAACGAACTTTTGATTTATTCTCAATTATGTTAAAGCCTCTCTAGTTGTTTTACTCAAAATATTTCTACCAAGTGCCGCGCAATTAAGGAATGTCTTGTTCTTCTCCGTTTAAACGTTATATAAGGTATCAACTTTGAGTTAACTCCGTAAATCCGGTGATGGGGACATGGTCTAAGAACTCCTTAAATCGTACTTCCCATGCTTCACTAAAAGTCTCCTCGAATTTTGTGTAGAAACGAGAAATTTTCATTCTTTAATTGAGTGGTTTTTAAAGAGGAAAAATTGATACAGGAACTGTGGTAACGAGATTCCTTCACCCAAGTCCAAGATTGGAATTTTGGTGGTACTTTCTCATACCAAGTTTTGCGGCTCCCTACGAGCGAATAATGGAAACATCATAAGCATAATCCACAGATGGGATCACATCGATTAGGCACAATTCCTAAATCGAAAAGTAGATGTAATTCTTGTTGAAACTATTAAAATAAGAGCATAAGGATATTTCACTCTCACGACCGTAAAAAAACGGGTTGGCTTGAACCAATAGAACAAATTCATCTTAAATCTCAAAATGAGCCCGCAATGATTTCTATAAAACAATAAGCTTTGTCTTTTTCCGTACCCTTTTTAGGAGCCCGGAGTACTCTTCCATGTTAACGATACTGCCCATTGGTGAAACAATAGGTTCGAATCACGGTTCGACTATGTTTAGAAAAACATGTCTTCTCCGACGTCCTTGGGAATTGTGAACGTTTGAATTATTAGGATAATTAGAACGTCTAGTGCGCATGCACTATAAAAATAAAAAAATATTTTTGGTTTTTCAAAAGTTTATTCACAATCTAATTTTAACGGACAATGAGAAAGACAACTTGAACAAATAATCAAACTTACTTCACGGTAGCTCTTAAAAATTTTAAACTTATATTTAGAGGTGAGCCCGTATTCGATTGCACAAAGGTAATTTTTAAATCTTTAATTCGAGTTGGGAACTTATTATGGATAATACCTCAATTGAAAGTATTATTTGTTGGTGTTCTTTTACCAACTTTCTAACTTTTTATATTCAGAGATTAACGAGAAAAATTGAAAAAGCAAATATTTTTGTATTTTTGTTTTTAATCTTCTACTTATATTAAAAAGAAAAGAAAAATATTTTTTACTTTTTATATTTTTGATTTTTTTTATTATTGATTTTCTTAAAAGCGTAACTTTCGAAGACGAAAGGTTCTCCCAAAACCACGATCGAACAAACTACAAAAACAAGGAATTCATAACAACAAATCCCCCCCGGCAGCGGCGCTAAAAATTTGATTCGTTAAAAATCAACACACGTATTAATAAAATATAATATGATGTAAAATTACCAAATTACCCTTGAGGACAAAGTTAAAAAGGAAAATCTTCATAAATATATATAATATAATACGTATATTAACCGGAATATGAATCCCCGAGCGTTATTCACCAACGATTTGTGAAATTGAAACCACGTTTGTTGTTCGGACAATGATTTCAATTGAAACAAAGATTGGATTTGATTATCTAACTTCTAACAAATTAAATAAGCAATGTTAACAAATAAGCACGAAATCAAATAAATAACGGGAAATTAAACTTTAACTAAAAACGCAAAACGGGAACCCTAAACGGCAGTTAAAAACCCTAAATTTCTAAAATTAAACATAAATTAATTTTTTCTTTTTAAATGGACTCTAATTGACTAAAAAGTAAGTTTAAAGAAAACTAGAACAAAAACGGAGTTGAAATGAGCTTAAAAACACAAAAAATGCAAACGGGAACGAATCCCGTTCTTTAAAAAATGAAATTTGGCAAATTAAACCATAAGAAAGTAAAACTAATTTTCCTAGAAACTTTATGATAAAAGAAAGTTTTTTAAAAAAGATTTATATTTTTTTGATTATTTTTCTATTTTTTATGATTTTTTAAAGTTTTTAACAAAACTAAATGTTTAAAAATACTAAACTAATTATAAAAATTCTAAAAAAAATATATAGAAAATAGCTTGAACTAAATAGAACCTAGGAAAAATAAGCTTGATTACACAGCTTATCGAATAAGTTGTGTAATAAGCTATAACAGCTTATAAAGCTAAAATGGGTAAAATGTATATAAGAAATAGATTTTGCAAAACTATAATGAAAAAATACCCCATGAGAGCCGCGTTGGTAGTGAGGTGTGTGGTGTGTTGCTATAAAAGGGTAGAGGATGTTGAGGTCGGGGGTTCGAGTCTTGCTCACCCCCGATTTCCACCTTCCCCTTTTTTATAAAAACTTATAAAAACAAAGTTTTAGAAAAGCTGAAAATAAGCACTTTTAATAAAAGAATTTTTTTATAAAAAGCCCTAAATAAGCTAGAAAATAGCTGAAAAGCAAACAGAACTACTTAACTTTATTTTGGTTTTTTTAGAAAACTTTATAAGCTACAAATTCTAAAATAAGCTAAAAACAGACCAAATAAGCTATAAGCTACTTAATGAAGCTAATAAGCTAAACTAAGCTAGAAATAAGCAAAAAGAATAGGCCAAAAGCTAGAAAATCAAAATAAGCTATTGGAGACTTTTAAACCAAACAGGCCTTAGGGACTGTTTTGAGCTTAATTTTAAGCACTAAAATGGATCCTTACAGCTAAGAGCTTAACACTTTCTTAAAGTACAGCTAAAAATCTACTTAAATCAATAAGCAAAACACATTTTGAAATCTAATTGAGCAACTAAAAAGTACTAGGAAAAAGCTACAGGCTACTGACTTGGTGTTTTTGATTTTAATGAAAAAAACTAAATTAAGCAACAAGCTGACTAAATAAGCTAAGAACTAATTTAAACTAACCTAATAAGCTAATTTAAGAACAAATTAAGCAAAAGTTTAAGAAAATAAGCTATAAAAACTGAAATAAGCACTTGACAAAACCTGAGACCCAAACAGTCCCTACAGGGATCTTTGAGCTTATTTTTCAATAAGCTCTTGGATCCTTGTGGGGAAATAGCTTATGCAAGCTTATACTACAACTAATAAGCTTCCAAAATCAACTTTTGAAACAAGGTTTGAAACTCAATTGCTTATTACAAAAGCACTTTGAAAACAGACCTAAGGCTCAGATCATGCTGAGTTTTATTTTGAAAATGAAAAGACAAAAGCCAATTTTAAAAGCTAAAAACAGATATGTAATTAAGCTATTTAATGAAAACTAGCTAGAAACAGGTAAACTATGGACCAAAAACTTCTCAAAGATTGAAAATCTAATCCTAAAAACAGCTTATACCCTCTGAATTATTGAATTGAAAATGGCTTTTTTGACTTTTTATCAATCTGATGCAGTTTGCATCTATATGACCAAATTTAAACTAGACTAAATGCAGACATTAAGAGCTAATTCTAAAACTTTTAAAAACACAAACTAAGAGCAAATGTGGCTATGATAATCACTAGATATGAATTTAACTACAAATGTAAAAGTTACTTAGTTTATTAATTTTAACAAACTAATCTTATGAGAGCTTATTTTAACCTAATCTAATTTATAAGATCTATTCCAACAAGCTTATATAAGATTTTAAATCTACTACCAAAGTTCACAAGGCCTCAAACAGTTTTACCTCATGGGTGAAACTGTTGACCCAAACACCCCTTTAAAAGCATTGAAATCCATTTAAGCTTATAAGAACAGATTTAATTATAAAAACTTAGATACCAGATGACAAACAGATTATAACAACATTAATAAGCATAAAACTATAAGCAAATAAGCAAGAAACAATAAGCTACTATGTATGCTAATTTTTTTATATTTTTTATTTATTTTTAGGACAAATTATGAAAAACTAAGATCTATGCTATAAAAGCTAAAAACAGATAGTCAAACAAGATTAATAAGCATAATGAAACAAAATTAAGCACAAATAAGCTAGAGTTAAGCAGAAAATAAGCAAATGCAACTTATTAAACTAAGATACTTGAATTTAAAAGAAAACTTACAGAAACCTTAGCTAAACAAAGGCAATAAGCTCAAGGAGCTATTTCTACAGCTCTAGCTTATCAAATGATAAGCTAGTAAAGTCCTTATGAACTCATCCATGGCTAGTTCATCATCCAAAAGCTCAAAATCCAATAGGCAAAGGTAATTAACTGATTTTTATAGTTTAAGTAGATTAAATGCTTATTATGAGCTTAATTTGAGCTTAGAGACTCAAAGAGCTTAAGATGAGCTTGTGAGGAGCTTATGTAACATTAAAAGCTTATTAAACAAAGTTTTAAGTGAATTTGAGAAAAGCAAATACGAATTCTATTAATGAAAAAGTTGAGTACAATTCTAAAAAGGAAATTACATTTAAGCAAACATTAAGCTAAAACATTTTAAATGAAAATTACAAAAGCTAATTTTAATAAGCTAATTTATAAACTACTCCTAGATGTCTTTTGTGAGTGAGGAGCCCTTGTATATATAGCCGATGAGGAAGCTTCTAGGCCCTGGAGTTTGTTACACGCTCCTTGTCATCTTATCCCTTGATTCTTGCTAATCATTGGATGCCTTGTTACCACTGTTGGATCAAAAATGTGATCACAAACCCGGTTGCCACGTGGCATTCCGTTGTGTCATGTACATTGTGGCTTTCTTCTTCACTTAATTTAGTGCAAAAAGTTGATCCTTGGTGTGTTTCCTTCATTGTACGCATGTCCTTCCTTTTGGGTATTGACCAATGGGAGCCTTGGATGACGGTAAACTCTGCCAAGGTGTCCTTTATCACTTGAATTACAAAGACAAAACAAGCAATATACAATCACAAAGACAAAACAAGCAATATACAAGCATTTTAAAAACAATTTTGTCTATTTAGGGCCATTTTTTGATACAAAACGGATATGTGTTTTCACACATATCAGCGAGCGTTCCTTCGACCAACGATCTATATTTTTTAGGTTATTATTTAACCTCGTACATTTACGATATTTTTATTTTCGCGTAAAATAATTTTTACGGGTAACCAGATAGGTTATCCCGCATTCGTAGTAAAACAAAAATTAAACGTGAACCCGACTCTAGACTAAATTTAATCATCATACTCTATGCATTTTTATTATTTTACATATGTACTTTATATGTTGTATTTCTATTTTTCTGGTTTTACGTAAAATTTGCACGTTTTGCGTTTTTAGCTTATACCTGCACATGTTTCAGAGCGTACATCGACCTATGATTTTATCAACGCCAAATTATTATCAATGATATGCTCAAACTATTTTAAATATTTTGTTTCAGTCACACTTAAAAACTTAGTCCAATTTTTTTACGCATATATGTCTTTTTAGATATAACCCGATATTGCACCTACACATTTAATCGTTTTCTTTGTGGGTCGACACATATATATATGATATCATAGTTTGAAAACATTTGAGTAACATAATATGTATAAGAAATGCATGCTCTATAATCAGTAAACATGTCAGTTATTGTTATATATGTATAATACATTAACAAAATATATATATAAGTAAAATATCATATAGATATGATATTTTCACAACATTTAACTATTGTTCAGTCATTTACATGCACATTTCATTTATTTATATGAGTAAAATAAATGTCACTTATCTATATATACGGGTGGCACATGAACTTCATGAGCAGCTTTGGCATGATAACCTTCTAAACACAATATCATACGGATTAGAATCCTCTCAAGTTGAGTCAAACATGATACATCATGTTCACCAATCATAAATTAGTTAAATGTATACAACTTTTTTTTAATGAAAATAAAAGGCCCACTTATTTATTTCCCCTCACAAAAAACATAACATTGTTTGACCACAACTTGAGAGAATCTTTTTCCTAGATTTTTCGTTCAACTAATTGTCAAAGTTATTGTGCTAAACTGCTAATCCTTAATAATCCTTAGTAACATTTTTTGCGTGTGGTTATTGTCAAAGCTCTTTTCACATACTATTTTTTGATGTTTGAATATTCATTTTAGCTAAAACTTTGTCT